>CM076579.1:381255246-381463647 GCA_034641835.2 Pinus albicaulis | reverse complement strand
AAATGAGAACCAAAAAAACCAACTAGGATCTTTCTCATCCATATAGCCTCATATGCAGCTTGACTTGCTGCCATGTATTCCACTTCCGCTGAACTGAGTGCTGTGGATCTCTGTTTCCTACTGTACCAAGAAATAGTTGTAGATATGTTACTGAAGACCCCTGCTGATGTGCTCTTTCTATCTGTTGGGCTGCCCACCCAATCTGCATCCGTGAAGCCATGCAACTTCACCTCATCTGTTTTTTTGTACCATAAGGCATACTTAAATGTGCCTCTCAGATATCTCAAGACATGCTTTCCCGTCTTCCAAAAGCGATTGGTAGGCTTAACCATCGCTTGACTAAGCTGGTTCATCGCATAGCATATGTCCGGCCTTATATTCACTGAATACATTAGCGAATCCACTAACTGTCGATAGACAGTAGCATCCACTACCCCTTCAGATGTAGCGTCCTCTTTCCTCCAGTTTCCTTGAAGAGGAGTATCCATGGGTTTGCATCCCTCCATGTGAAACTTACCCAGTATCTCCCTTGCATACTTTCCTTGAGACACAAAAAGTTCACCATCTTGCTACCATATTTCCAATCCAAGAAAATAATGAGGGAGGCCCATATCCTTCATCTCAAACTCCTTTGCAAGGTCGTCCTTGCATGAGTGTATCAGTTGCTCATCACCAGTCAGCATTAAATCATCAACATAAAGAACAATGATCAAAAGCTTACCCTCCACCACAATTTGGTATATCTTTGCATCCGCCTCACTCTTGGTGAAGCCAAGTCTAGTGAAATAGTTGTTGATCCAAGTGTAACAAACACGGGGTGCTTGCTTCAGCCCATACAACGCTCTTTTGAGTCTGCACACATGTGATTCACTGCTAAAGATCTAAAATCCTTTAGGTTTCTCAATGTACACTTCTTCCTCAATGATCCCATTAAGGAATATAGTCTTCACATCCATCTGATGAATGTTCCAACCTATCTGCGTTGAGAGATCAAGGATGGTCCTTATGGAATAATATCATGCGACAGGTGCAAAGGTTTCTTCATAATTAATCCTCTCAATTTGTGAGAAGCCCCGAGCCACAAATCTGGCCTTGTATTTCTCAACACTCCCATCGGCAGCTTGCTTTACCTTGTAGATCCATCTTGAACCTACCACTGATTTATCAACCAGCCTTGGAACAATTTCCCAAGCATTGTTTCTAACAATGGAGTCATACTCCTCCACCATTTCATCTACCCATGTGGGCTCCTGCATTGCTTCCTGAAAGGAAGATGGATTTTTCAAAATACATTTGCTCATGACAGCCATGTATCTACTGAATCGGTTAGGAGATTGTCTTTGTCTGCGCTGTGAAGTAGGGACTCCTACATTTTGTGGTACACCTTTTTCCAGTTTTGATGTTTGGCTCTGCGTGAGTGGACTCCTCCACTCCATGAACCTCCTCCTGTGGTTGATCCACATCTAGAGACTCAGCTTTGGGAACCAAAAGTTCCTCCTCTAGATGCAAGTCTAGCTTCCTCTCAAGTGCCAACTTCATGGCTTTCTCCTCATTGAATTTTATATCCCGTCGCACCACAGTCATTCGATTGTTTGGAAAATAACCATGATAATTATGGGGTGTTTCTGTGTACCCCACAAATATCCCAACTTCAGCAGTCGGCTCCAGCTTCTTCCTGTCATTCTTGGTCACATGCACATAAACAGATGAGCCAAAATTCTTAAAGTGAGAAACATCTGGTTTCTTACTAGTAAAAGCTTCTTCAGGTGCACTCATGCCAAGTACTCTATGAGGACAACGATTTTTCACATAAACCGTAGTGTTGCATTAGGGGAATTTTGAGGTCTAAAATGGGCCTCTTAAGGAAAATGTACAATCAAAATTCACTTTATGATATCCAATCACATTTTAGGGGATGATATCATCCCTAATGGTTGATGCGGCATTGTTTGAGTTTAATATACTTACTTGTCACATTCTCAATGGTGGATAAAAACTCATGGTTAACCATGGTAGTGCTCTAAGTACTTTTAAAGTCATAAAGTAAAGTACTCATAATAAATGTTATTTAATATTTTTTGAATAAAATATTATTATTGTCATTTCAATATTATAAATCAAATCAATTCAATATGTAATATAAAATTCATACATAAAAAAATATATTACATATATTATATTATATTGTTCTCATATAGTATATTAATTACATGTTATTATATAGTTTAAATAACATAATTTTTAATTAATAGTATATTCTATAATTAAGAATTTATGAATTTATATTTATATTTCATTTTAAGTTATTTAAGTACAAAGGACAAATGCGTTAGTTGTGCAATGATAATTAATTGAACATCAATACAAATTTTTTAATAATTTTATTTTGGTACAACTTTTGAATTGAATTTAACCATGGTTACATGGATTTTGGTGCAAAAAGTGAATTTCAAATTCATAAATATTATTTTATTGGTTTAGCTATTATTTTATTATTTCCTTAGGAGGCCCATTTTAGACCTCAAAATTCCCCTAATGCATGGTTCTGCCCACAAATGCATTGGTAGGCCCTGGTCATGCAACATTGCTCGTGCAACACCCACTATTGTTCTGTTCTTCCTCTCCGCAACCCCATTCGGCTGTGGGTTATGAGGCGCTATGAGTTCTCTTCGAATTCCTTCTTTGCTACAGAAGACTTTGAATTCATTTGAGATGTATTCTCCACCATTATCGCTCCGATGAGCCTTCACTTGCTTCCCTCACTCTCTCTCCACCAATGCCTTAAACTCATAAAACTTTGATAATGTTTGATCCTTCTTCTGCATGAAGAAGATCTAGCATTTACGAGAAAATTCATCAACAAAAATAACATAATACCTATGTTTTTCTATTGAAGCAACCGAGAATGGTCCACACATTTTTATGAACTCTCTCCAAGATCACCAAAGCACGGTTCTCCTTTTCATGAAAGGTGGACTTTACATACTTCCCCATGGTGAAACCCTTGCACTGATCTAACTGAGCAAGTGTTCCCATTGGAAGTCTAGTAGATATTTGTTGCGTGACTTTCAAGGCTCCATGATGAAGATAGCCCAATCACCTGTGCCATAATTCGCCCTCATTCTGGCTCACCACTTTTTCAGCCTTGCCAATCATGGCAGCGCAGCCTTCTACCTCCAGCTTGTAGAGATTCTTGACTCGAATCCCTATCCTCTTGGCTTGACCCATTATTGTATGTCGCAGGAAATATTTTCCATCGCTGAAAACAACGTCATAGCTTCTTTCGTCCAACATTGCGACTGAGACCAAGTTTCTCTTCAGACTTGGAACATGCATAAAATATTTCAATTGAAATGGTTTACCTGACTCCCTCTCAAAGGTAATGGTACCAATGATGGTCGCACTATATCATCCATCGTCACCCATATCTATATGCATCTAGAGATTTTTCCCCTCCAAGTCACCGAAAAGCTCCTTATCTCCCGCCATGTGGAAGGAAGCACCACTATCAAGATACCACACCGATCCCATTGCGCTTGATACCAAGCATGCGATCAAAGAGAAATCAAGTTCAAATTGCGAGGCAAGGGTCTCACCAGCTGTAGCTCTAGCAACCTTCTTGTTCTTCTTTTTCTGTGGGCAGTTAGTGGCGAGATGCCCATGTTTGTGATAGTGAAAACACTTCACCTTGGACAATTCCAGCTTCTTTCCTTTAGACTCAAATTTTGAGTGGAATTTCTTCCCCTTCCATTTCCTTGCCTTGGCAGCCAAAGCACAATCCTCTTCATCATCATGCTTTGATGAAGACCCATCTCTAGTGTTCTGCCTGAACTCCTCGTGCACTGGATCCGACCACAGTCGTTCCCAATCTGGCAGTTTTTCCGGTTCGTTGACAGAGTCTTGATAACTGTGCCAACTCTTAGGAATTCCAAGAGAGCCAATCTCACCAAATCATCATCAGCAACCATGATTCCCACACTCCCCAGTTCATCTCGACATTTGGCAAACTTTGTGAGATGCATATGAATATTTTTGCCCTTCTCCATCTTGATCTTTCTAAGTTTATCCTTCAGTGCTAATTTCCTATGGTCACTGCTACTTTGGAAAATATCCGTCAAAGCCTCCCACATAGCATATGGAGTGGATTTTACATGAAGGCTTGAGACAATATGGTCTTGCACACCTTTCAACAGAATCCTTCTCGTCTTCGCTACCTTCTTTTTCCAAGCGTCAAGTAATGAAACATTCATCGAAGTGGGCTTAGGAACATCACTATCGACGAATTCCTTCAAGCCATTATCTTCAAGCACCGCCTCCATCCTATCCTTCCATGCAATGTAGTTAGAGCTTCCCTCGAGTGCATACTCTAACCGCAAACCATTGAAAGCCATTTTGATGTTTACTCAACTATCACACCAATAAATTCTTGCAGCAAATTCAAATTGTTTCCACCAACAAAACTCAACTACTGCTTCAATATTGCAATCTTCTTTTCTCCGATACCATGCAGAAATTTTAATACAATTATGTATTGCCTGGATTCTCCTGATCTAACAATTATATGCCACTGTTAAATAAAGAATCCTTCTACTTAAATCTTTGAGGACATTTAATCGGTGATTGCAAATACATGAAGAAATATCAATCACACATAACACAGATGTTTTTACTGGGAAATCATAAAGCTAAAAACCCCACTATCATATATTATGTATATATCATGGATAATGAAACAATATCATAGAAAACTCTAATCCAAGAGCTCTCAGTACAATATATAATCGTCTCACACTGTCATACAAAAATTGGCTCACACATGCACCAATTTATTGCCTCCTGACAGCCTGCCTCCACTGCGTGATCCCTCTTGATCACAATCCCTAAATGAATGAGATAATGCCTTGCCTTGACTGCAAAATACTCATTGGCATCTCCAATGTGTGTGTGGTTGCATGAGTGCACCCACTAATGTCACAATAGATGGTCAAATTATCCCTTTCACCTATCTCTCAACTGGGTCTCCAATGGATCTGACATGCATGTAGTGAAAAGTAGTAAATCTTCAGTTGCATGTGAGATCACTCCATGTGAATTAATTAATATTTAATTCACTGATATCTCACTAGTGTATCTACAGTTACAACTAGTTACAACTAGCACAACTGAGTTTAACTAACTTAACTGAGTTAAACTACTTTACAACTCTCATAACTACACATCCAACTATGTTACAACTTCGAATCACTCAGTTACAACTAAGTCCACTTGCATGTCCCACCAACCAACCTTATAACTCGTAATTCCTTCAGTGAACTGGTTTTCCACATCAGTTAACTAAAATAAAGTGCTTCAAGAGAATAGATTATTATTTATTGTCCAATTATTATTAAGAGATAATAATAACCGACATGCATTCTATTTTTAGACATGCGATCTATAAATAGACTTCGCCCATACATCTAAAAATAGAAACCCATCTATAAATATAATTTTCTCAACCATATATAAATAGACTCCTGCTATAAACATAATTTACTCAACATTATAAAAATAGACATACACCTAAAAATAGCCTGCAGGCCCCACCTAGTGTAGGTGCTTAATTTTCACTAGGATCATCATCTTGTTGAATCTCAATAGATCTAACTAAAAAATCATTGATTCAAGATGTAGAGAGCAAAGGAAGAGGCTCCTAATTTAGGAGGTCATTGTTGTCCTTCTCCATAGTACTATCTTCAAGAAGAGAAACTCAAGAGCAATAGGTTATGATGTATAGAAAGTAAGAGAAGAGGCTCCTAACTTAGGAGGTCCTAGTTGTCTTTCTTTACAGTTCTATTCCAACATTATTACCACTGCATTAAAATTGGAAATTCAAGAAATAATTCAAAAAAGGAAACTAAAAAGGATGGATTTTAGTTTTTATTCATGATTTGATATAAATGGAATTTAACTTAAATTATTGTTAGTCCTTTCATATGAAAAATATATTTAAATCAATAATCATCTAGCAATCATAAGAAATCATAACATAACTAAATGACTGAATCATAAATCTGAAGCAAGAACTATTGCATTAAAACTATGCTAATTTAACTAAAGTGTACTTAACTTGGTGTGGGGACCCTCCACCCTTTCCTTGCACACTTGAAGAACTTATCAACTAAATTAAACTTAATAAATCATCCACATCATGAAAAACAGATAGAACAATAGAACTGGTTCTTCAAATTATCTCAAAATCTTCAAAAGTCTCTATACAAGATTACACAAATTCTACATGCTTGAATGGTCCATAAACTTTGTTTAAATAGGAAAATCATAAAAAAACTTAGCTATAATGTCTCTAATAGTCCTATCCATTCTCTCATCCATGTAGGTCGAACTCATCCATTTTGGTTCACAAAATCAGGAAAAATCCCAAAAAATACTAATTCTGCCCTTTTTCCTAGGGATTTATGAATGACATGTCAAGTTTGACTAGTGTTGACCGGGCATGTTTTAGCTCAGTTTGACCAAACCAATAGGTATTTTTCCATATGTGTTTCCCAATATTTCCAAATATATGCTCAGCTCTCGCTCAGGTGTCCTGAACATATGACTTCAATGAAGCTATTACGGGAATTTTTAGTGCAGTGCGAAAATACTCTTAAAACCCAATTTTTACAAAAAATTCTAAAAATTGAACAACTTAGTTTAATTACCTAAATATGCATAATAAGGCTAAAATGAGGCATATATGGATGAAATAAGATGGAATATTGTGGTAAATAGATGGATTTAGGATAGGCAAAAATTACCAAAATTGAGGGCCAACATAGACGTTTGTAAATGTTTGTTTTGGTAGAGCTATCTAAGATATTCTTTCGACCAACATTTCAGGTGTGCACTTACTCATTTGAGTTGGACACAAGAATATCATCCTTAGTTGTACTAAATAAATAATTCACATTATGATCAATTGTAAAATCGACATTCTGAAGTATCAATAATAATAGGCATTCAATGCCCAAAGAATTTGTTGATGCGTGAATGGTGTATCGCATGTTCATTGAAAAATTTATTCAGATGCAATTTTCTTTTTTTTTGTAAATTCCGTAGTACCTATCCATTTTCTATTAAAAGAGAAAGTTGTTGAATATTTACATCAATATAAGGTTGCCTCAACCTGCTCAAAGGAAACCAGGTCTCTTGGCCACCTCAAAGAGTTGTAAGCTAACCAAAATTGGTATTGTTTCTTTCTTTGACTTACTGCTATAATTACTCGACTATGTCCATAGAAGTGACATACAAAGAAAAAAATATATATACTATCAAAAATCATTCAAAATTATGAAAGCATGATTAAAATTATCCATCTGATGAGTCTATAGGAGCTGGGCCTTTTGCTGTAGACCGAGGAATCTCTGCTTGCTGGAGAGTTCGAATTTGATGCTCAGTCATTCCAATTCAAGCATTCTGTTGATGCTGAGTCTTGGTCATCTCTCTCATATCTTGCTTCATCTGCTGGAGTTCAAAGAGCACAGAGGAATTGAGCTCCTTCTCTTGCATGCTCATCATTTCTCTTTCCAAAACACATTTGATCCTCCAGTAGGTCTTTAGAGTTTGTTGAAACAGGGAAACTCTGCCCCTTGTGCTTCATGGATCTGAGATAAATTCCATCATAGATTGTTGCTCTTGGATATCTGTTTCTTCAACATCACTATCCTTCTCCCAACCTTGAATGGTTTTCCAAATTTTCTCAGGTGTAGTATCTTCATAAATACTAGCTAAATTTTCCAGAATCTGAGTGTTCGTTTTACGACCTCATTTACTAGGAGGGTTGACCGAGTTCTGGTGAATGTCCCTAACAACAGATTTACGAGGAACCGGTCTTGCTTCAGTCATCTTAACTTGATACAAGATCCCTATGATTTGAAAGGGAGAAGCAGTATAACACTTAGAACCAAATGAAAAGTACAAATTCTTATCACAGACACTTTGTTTGGAGCACCAGAGGTTTATCTTCGAAATAAACTGAACCCGATACCCGGAGACCATAACAGAGACCATATAACAGAGAAATGTAACAGAGACCATATAACACCCAGCCCAGAAGTGGATGATAACCAGTGAAGCCAACTATCAAGAAGTGCCACAGTTGTCCTTCGACAATGGCGATTTTGCAGAGCCTCTAATCCTCCTACCATCCAGACCAGAAGCATCGACCAGAGACTTGAAACAATATGAGAATGAAACTTTGCGAAGAAACTTACCTCTATACATGCAAAAATCCAACACAATTTCCAACCTGTACTCTTCACCATGCAGTGAATGCAGGGGCCGCAGAAAGGGCTAGTCATTATGGTCATCGATCGTGGGAGATGCCGGGTAAAATGATCCAGTTAAGTCATTCTGACAGACTTATTGATTATCCCGGATCACCAAACGCGTGTCACTACCCACAATTTACTGAGTTTGACACCCCAATTGAGGATATTCAGATGCAATTTTCACATGAACATTCCCATATATTATTCCATGTCACAAGGTATTCCATATACTTGTAATGTTAGTAGTTTTATATATTCAATTTTAGCAAGTGTTTTAGAAAGTTGTTAAATGATTGAGTATGAGATACCCAATTGCAAATTAATCCCATTTGTATTGATTTGTTCACATATTAAGACTAGGAGGTGTTTTGGGTAGTTATGAGGTGAATGTGTATTAGATACCCAATTGGATACATGCTCATATTTTTGTATATTTGCTTATAGACTAAGATTGGATATTGAAGAATGATATTAGCAGGACATTAGGTTATGTTTCTCAAAAATGCTTGCTCAATTTCAAAGAAATTATATATTGAATGTTAGAAACCCAGACATAAAAATGGAACAACAAAAATAGAGAAACAAGTTGTTTGAAATTGTGCACACAACGAGTTGTCGTAACAGGTGAACCATTTGGTTCACCCATTGCAGCAGCTCACTAGTCACCGTTGCAATAACTCACCAAGTCACCATTGTGGTGACTACAGGAACATGAAATTTGGGGAATGTAAAAGCAATTTTAAAATTTTGTAATAGGAACATGAAATTTTCTAACAGAAATGAGTGATGTAACAAGAATTTATATTTTCTCATTGGCCCGAAATCTGGTTGCTCTGCTAATTGGTGTGGCATAGTCTAACAAACCCACTTCATAGTCTAACAAACTCTCCTATCGTCGACAATCATCCTCTGTTGCAACAACTCACCATTAATGTTGTGGAGACTACAGGAACTTGAAATTTGGGGAATGTAATAGAAATTTAAAAATTTGTAACAATAATTTACCTTTTCTCGTTGGCTTGAAAGCTAGTTTCTTTGCAAACCTGCTTGCTTCATTTGAACAGGTCGGTCAATAATTATTCAATATCTACTTTCTCTACAAAGGAAAATGGTTATCGAAGAGGGGAGGAGGAAGGGGAAATGGAATAGGTCGAGGAGAAAGGACAAAGGCATGGGGTTGATTTGAATATTAAGGGGAGAAAATTCAAATTTTCCCATAAATGTCACACAAATGAAATCATCAAATCCTACAGGCCAAAAAGTCGAACGAGTCAATGACTTCAATCGGTCGATGAATTTTGCAAAGGGGAAATGAATTTTTCAAAGGGAAAAGGTTTGTTCTATCGTCATTTAATCTCCGGAGGGAGAAATCTTAAGTTGTAAGTTTCTAATTTGAAATCGAAATCGCGCCTATTCAAAATTTAAAAATCGTCCATTAAGGCTCGCACGCTTAGTCAGTGTGAGGTGACGGAGCCAAGAATGGAGATGAAGTTCGAGCAAAAACAGAGACACATGGAAACACGGTGATGGAGACAGAGACTAGACAACAAAGGTAAATCATCTACACCATAATCTATCTATTAAGTAGAAAAGTCAGATTCAATTTCTCAACAACACACTAATTTAAGAAGCTAATTAATTTGAAAATGTTTATCAACCTAACAGATATACTCAACTTTTATAGATAAATAACATGCTTTTCTTTAATAAATAATCACACCTAAAATAAATTAGAATTACATATATTCCAACCAAACTTATTACATAATCACGATATTTAATCAATCTATCTTCTAAATATAGAATCACAACTTTATCTTCAGCCATTTTAAATAATTAATTAAAAATTTAATAAACTTAAAAAGATAATGAAAAATTTAAAATATAATATAATTAATATTTTTAAATTAAAATATATATAGGTTAAAAGTAGTTTACTAAATAGAGTGTTGATTAAAAAAAAAAAAAAGGAATTATCAAGTGACTTTGAAAACCAATAGTATCAAATGCATTTTGTATTTTTCATTAATATGTCATTTTAAATTTTTTTTTTTCAAATAGGTGAATAGGTTTATTTAATTTATTTTTTTTTAATTATTTTAAATTTTTGTTTCTTTAAATTAAAATTAGTTAATATAATTTTTTATTAATTTTTTTTTTAATATTTTTTTGAATTTATAAATGGATTTTGCGTTTTTAAGAATTATGCTGTATAAATATTATAAGTATTGTGTAGAGTTTATTATTCAAATTCATGATTCAAATAAATATTTTGTAAATATTAATTAAAAAAATATATATCAAAATAAATTAAAAAAAATAAGATTAAACAACGCCATTTAAAAAAAAAATTTAATTTATTATATAATTTATATATTTAATTTTATATTAAATTAATATAATATTTGGATATAAATTTAATTTAATATATTTGCTAAATAATATTTTTATAATAAAATTTAATTAAAAAATATTAAAATTAAATTTTCAAAAATCATATTTAATTAGTTAACATAATAAAAAAAACAAACCAAATGCTTCCCGTGATATCTTGTGCGCCATGGAATACAACTATTCCATACCCAATTTTGACCAAGTTATATCTTGTGTGCCATATATTCTATACTCAATTTTGACCCAGTTATATCTTGTGTGCCCAATTTTGACATAGTTATGTGGAAGGCAACAATTGAAGAAACGTTAGAATAATTACTTTATTAATGCCACGTCCCTGCAAGAATATGCTACCCCATCAACTTGTATGGTTTATACATTTTCTCTTTCCTCCTAGTTATATTCAAGAATATCTAGTTTGACATTCCCTTGTATTAAGAAGCCCTTTTTCTTCCTGAAAAGATGTAAAATTATTAGTGTAGGTTTATTTAACTTTGGATTTATCAACGATAGGATTAAATTTCTAAATTTTAATATAAGTGTAAAATTTGAAGAAATTTTGGTGTTTTAAGAGATTTGATTTTTTTTTGCCCTTGGTAGATTTAGAGTTAGATGAATGTATAATAATTGGTTTTGAAGAAGAGCCTAATAAAATATTTTAACTATATAATTTATTTTATTTTCACTTATTTCATATAATATATAAATAATTCATATTGAATATTTTATTTATGATTCACATATTTCACATTAAAATTTTGATATATATCTCATTCATATTTCTAATAGAAAACATATATCCATAAAATATAAAGTTATTTTTGACACACACACATTGAATTATTATTAATTTGTTTTAAACTTATTAAATATTTAAAAAATTACAACATTGAAAGAATTAGAAATCTCCCTTTTAAATTAAAATAGAATGATCCTATTAATAGAATAAGATTTCTCTCACTTTTTGTTTTAAATATTACATGTAAAATGAACCTAGAATAATTTTTTAAAGGTGGTTTAGGGACACTGGGTGGTCGCTACATCCACTCGAAAATCCAATTCAGGCAGATCAACCCAAATAGAGGGCCTGGCCCCAAGGGTGTTGAGGAGATTTGACCCTGTGACCTCCCTTGGCTAAGTACTTAGCAACAGGAACTCGACCAAATGAGCTAACCCTTAGAGCTTAATGAACTTAGAATGATATACACATCATGTAAAATCAATAATATTATTTTTTGTCAACTTCCTATTAAATAGTGAAGAAATTACATATCTTGTTCATATTACTAAGTAGAGTTTTTCCTTCTTCTTTTTTTACTTTCAGTTGTCTCTTTATATAAATTTGATTTAAAATTAAAGATCTTATTTAGAGTATTTCTCAGGTTAATTTTAATCAAAATCCTACAAAGATTTAAAAAACTCGTGTTTAAGTTGTTTAATTTGTATAATTCTAGTGCCTCACGGGTTTTTCAACAGTGAATCCAATTATGTGTTTAAAAATGTACTTTAAACAACAACAAAATCACAATCTATAAGTTAGGGTATGTCTTTTATTTAGGGCCATATTAATTTTTTTGTTATTATTATTTTTAATTTGTTAATGTAAGTATTATTTTAATATTTTTACATGTAATATTATATGACAACATCTTCCCCATATGAGGCTCTAAAAAGTATCTTATCCCAATCAAAGAAACAACATTAAATAATTTGTATTATTTATATTGAGAAAAAATATAAAATTGTTAAGAAAATAATATTAAATAAATTTTAATATTTTAATTAATAAGATATATGTTTAAAAAAAAATACATTTTTAATATAGAATAGAAAAAAAAATTAAATTATATATATATATATATATATGACAACTCAAATTTGGTCATAGACTAGGTAAATCACATAGCTTTGTTGAGAAACAATAGCTTACAGCCTCTTTTGAGTGATATCTAATAGGTTGTTGGATCTTTTGAGTGGATCTCATATTGTCATATTCTCCATGAAGAAACATATTTCTTATCAAAGGAAGACCCCTCTTTTCCCGTTGGTGTCATTGATCTTTATGAATTATGTGAAGGGTTCTAGGTTGAATCTATGGAGACTATTCTCGCATCCTTTTCTTTGGTTTATTTCGATGTATATTCCTATTAATGGGTATTTTTTCTTGATGTAGGAAAAATAGTGGTTATTGGACAAATATGGAATAGCTTGTTAAAAGTACAATGATTTTGTTTCTCGATGGATATTTTGATGACTATTAATTAGACACACACACACAGATATATCAATGTTATCAAAATTATAAGTATTTTTTATTATTCCATTTTATGAGATACAATATGTACACTTTCATAAACTTTAACGTTGTTGTCCGTTATCGCATAAACAAGGAGGTATCAAACACTAATTTAGTGTCTCCCCTTACCTTAAAATTAGATTATTATTTTAGGGGTGGCAAGGGTGGTTATTCTATGCCATGATGAAACAATTGAATTGATATTTTCTTGGGTATTATGATATAATTCCAATAGTCATTGTGAGGCTTACTCTCTCATACAGGGTCTAATGCTAGCTCAAGAAAGAAATATTCCTAGTCTTTCTATCATTGGATATTCTCAACTCATCATACAAATCCCAATCAAGAATAATTTAAGAGCACCTCTTAAGAAGGTATGGTGATACTAAAGAGGTTTAGCACTTTTGAGGTCCATCACATTTTAAGGCATAATAAATAGTTAGCTAATTTTTTTGGCAAATCAGGCAGTACATTAATTGAAGGAATCAGGATTAACAATAATGAAATATTAAGACCCATCCCATAATCCTATGATTAATACATTACCTTTAAATTGTGAGAGCAAGGTTTCTTCATGGCAGAAGTTTTATGATGCAAAATTAATTATAAAGAAATGAGGTTAGATGGTCGGGGTTGTGAGGCTCCAATCCATATTATTATTACTTAGATGTTGTTGGAGGTATGAGTGTATGCCATATATGGAGCTCCTCCAGTTCCCTTAATTAGAAACGATGTAAGTGAGTGTAACAAATCCCATCTAACATGAGGAATTGGGGGTATGCATGTATTTTCTCACTTGATTTTTATTCTTGGAAGAAAATTTTACATGATTTCAACCTCCTGGTACAATGATTATGGTCTTCATATAAATCAAGGACATTGTGTTAATGTTTCCCATCATGTGGAAAAGAAATTGTATAGGCATAGGGGGAATCATTGTAGTCATGAGAGATATCTTCATATCAAGTTGGTGCTCCATAAATTTTGGAAGGCAAGAGGTTGGCTTGTAGGTTTTCTCCAAAACTTGGTAATTTGAAAGGAAAAGGGTTGGGAAAGCATCACCTCCATGAAAAAATCCTCAATTTGCAAATGCAACTCAACCAACTAGTATCAAGTGTTACCATGTTCATGGAATTTTTAATTGATCACAAAACCATCATGCAAAGAACTAAAGATGAATTTCCAAGCATCTGTCGATGAATTGAAGAGCTGCAAATCTCCATCAGTAAGACTCCTTTGGAACACTCCTCTTTAAATAACTCCATTGCACAAGGACTACCAAAAATACATGTTCCACTTCTTTAGTTTGGTGGCTCAAGGTTTGGGGATATCATTCCTCCATTTTTTAATTAGTATGTTTTGAAAATTTTGTAAATTTTTTAATGTCTTTTGGTGTATCTACTCTTATTTTTATAGTAGCTTATATATCATAGAAACTAGAAATTTTGATGTAGTAAACATTTCTTGGACAATAATGTTTATCAAAAGTTTAGTTGGAATAACCCCTTTTCAATGTACTTATTAAGCTCATAACATAGCCTTTTATTAATACAAAATTCTTGTTATGTTTAAAATAAATAAATAGGTTATTACTATAGTATTATAATTGTATTAAATTGTATACAGTCTCTTTCATGACCATATAACCTGCATTTTTAGTATCGTACTAATTTGTTAAGAAAAAATTAATCTATTTCGGTTGATCCAAAAAGCATGATACTAAGGGTTTAGGGCGGAAACGTGAAGTTGGGTTACACTTTTGTGAGAATCGAGGGTCGAAAACTTTTTTCGGAAATAGTTTGGCCGAACTTATTATAAAGTTCGGTCGAACTATTGATTCCGTTAAGATTGACGACACACAGACGGCGCGGGCCAACAGAATTTTTGTCGGAGATTGGAAAACCGACAACCAAAGTTCGGCCGAACTTGTACCAAAAATTTGGCCGAACTTTTACCAAAAGTTTGGCCGAACTATGAGTTCGGCCGGGCCGAACTAATTCCTATAAATAAATCGCCCGCGAACTGTTTTCTTTTGGCTGTTTCATTATTCTCGGCAATTTTCGCTGCTCCCTTGGCGCTGCTGCTGTTCACGCGTTCTGGCTGCTCCGTTCAGCGTTGCTACTCCCCTCGTCGGCCGAACTAAATCAACTGGTATGTTCCACGTAAATCACCACCATGTTTACCATAATAATTAACTGAATTTATGTTGCATGGTCATCTCTCCATAGTACTCCAACCTAAGTAATTTCTCAAGCACCAAATATGTTCTAGAAAGCCATCTTAAGCTCCAGTGTTTAAGCCTTTTTTCAATTTGCTATTAACCAAACCCAATATGCAACTTTATATGAGTTAGGCTTTAACTTGAATCCCAAATATTTTAGTCTCACATCAATCTCAGCTACGGCAAAAGGAAAAGTACGTTGAAAAAGTGACATATCTTTAGCCTTTAGTCCAAAAAGAGATAACATAGATTTTACTGTGTTAATCATCATACCTGTAGCAACTTTAATCTTCGCCTGGAGATGGATTTTGCCTATGTCGATGGTTTATTCTCTGTCCCCTTGGTTCTTTGGGGAATTTCATTATGTCGCTGGACATGCCTACTATTCTCCTTAGTATGTTCCGATCCATCACCATACATGTTCATTTCCTGGGAATGTTAATTGGCGCTTTGCAGTATGGATGTATTTCCTTGGACTTTGGTGTAGATGGATGTCTTGCTCCTTCATCTGCTCTAGTTTTGTTCTCTGTCATATTGTTCTTGGAACGATCTCATGATTGACTTCGGAATTGGTCGCTGGTTATATGGTTTTGACATATGGCTTTGACTGTCATTTTGTTTTCTCTTTGGTTCGCTACAGGACTTTCCCTTTGTCATGCCTGGATGGCCTGACTCTTCTGTTGGATCTTTCTGGGTGACCATGTTCTGTTCTCTGTGATATTTTGGTTTGTAACTTATGTTTGCCTGCGTCATGGGCCACACTGTTTTTCTGACGACTTTTGGATGGATTTTCGCCTCTTCTTGGGTTCCTGTAGAGGGACCATGCTAGATATCCTTTCCTTTGTCATGGTATTTCCCTGTGCACAGGGTAGCTTCCATCCAGAGGACTATGAATTGTATGATGGACTGTTTTTTCTCATTAATATTAAAACAACGTTTTTTTCTCTGTTGAAAAAAACTTTAAAGAGAGCAAGTGCATCTTTGATGGCTGTAGCATCTCTTCTTGTACCATCAGAAAATCTGAGAATGTTGTCTACAAACAGTGCTATGAGAAGCGTAGTGTATTTATATGATCATAGTGCTATGAGAAGCGTAGTGTATTTATATAATCAATTTCTTTGATTAAGCTATCGTGCAATACTGAGTATATTTATACAGCAAAAGTTATTTAGAACTTTCATCTAGCCTCATTCACGCTGTGGTTTTGAACCACTATTTAAGCATTAGCACAACCCATCCCCTAGTTGCTTACCACTAGACCACACTCCCATTGGCTAGTTTTGACCATATTTAAAGTTTAAACATCCCAACCCTGCTTCTATACCAAGAGAAAAAAAAATTAGATGCAAACTTATGCGTATCTAAAAGATTCAAAGTTGGTATGAATTTATGCGTATCTGTGTATATGTGCTCTTTGCTTTAGCTTCCCTATTATTTCCTGGTATTGACAGGGCATGCATTTTACACCAGGTAGTTAAGAGTGACATTCCTTTTTTAGTTTATCTTTATTGGGTGATAGGATCCTTAGGGACTTTTTAATTTCAATTGGATAAAAACTTTGTATAAATTTTAAACTATATGTTGTCGCCCGAAAAGCAGTTGCACTTATGCAAAGTTAGTCTCCAAATGAGCCTCAACCTATGTGGTCAAATTTTTCCTCATTGTGTTAACCCCATGATTATTTTTTGGCAACAAATTTCACTAGTGTTAATTGAATTTTTTAAGAGGTTTATAGTTTTCTGAGATGATTGGCCTTAGGTATATTATCTTCCCATTTAAATTTTCATTTCTTTCTTTCTTTCTACACTCATTCTACTTATGCCACCTATTTACTTGCATATTTTTAATGTTTTAATTGCATATATGGAAATTTTTGTCCCATATATGAAGTAGATTATAATAAATTTATGAAAGCTAAACTGAGATATAACATTCTAATGCTTGAATATACAATTTAATTGTTTTTTTAATGCACTTAAGGGCAGTAGTTTCTGAGATTTAATTTAAACGAATTTTTCCTTGTTGAATTTTGTTTAAAGTTTAAAATCAGCAAAAAGGAAAAGGATTTTTCTTTGGTGAATTTTGTTTAAAGTTTAAAATTGGTGAAATCTGTTTAAATTTTAAAATTTAGTAGATTTTATCAAAATTTAGTAGAGATTTATAATAATCATAAATTAAAGTCTAAATAGTTTAATTTGTAAATTTTAAGTATTTAAAAGGTTTTCTAGATCTATTTATGTATTTGAAAATTCATTTAAATCATTAAAAAAAACAAAATTTAGGAGAGAGAAAATGGAGAAAATGAAAAAACTAAAATTTAGGAGAGACACAAAATGGAGAAAAAAACTAAAATTTAGAACAGACAGAAAATGGAGAAAAAACTAAAAAATTAGGATAGACAAAATGGAGAAAAAAACTAAAATTTAGGACAGACACAAAACGGAGAAAAAACTAAAATTTAGGAGAGACACAAAATGGAGAAAAAAACTAAAATTTAGGAGACAAAAAATGGAGAAAATGAAAAAACTAAAATTTAGGAAAGACAGAAAATGGAGAAAATGAAGATTTATTAGCAAGAAAGCGCATACATTTAAGGTATTACAAATCTATTTAGGAGTTGGAACAACTTCCTCATAAATAAGATTTGCATCTTAAATAAATCTCACAACTTGAGTGAGACACCATAATCTCAAAAAACATCTAATAACTCATTCTACAATACTCTATATTTCTTCATTAATTCCAAGTTCAAGTTCCTCTCTTAAAGGAGAAATGAATCAAAGCACAACATGAATAAGATACCCCTATTGGAGAAATGAATCAAAGCACAACATGAATAAGATACCTCTGTTGGTCTCAATCTTAGCTACACTTATAATGGTATATAAAATAACTTGATAACTAAGCTTTCATTTTGTCTTCTTGCTAAAGGGTCCATGCTTGTTCATTTGTTAGTGAAGCTTCATCTCCACCTTTCTTGTCCAGACACTTCAACTCTTAATCTCCTTTTTCTTGATCTTGATTGCATGCTAATATTCTTTGTATTCAACATTGCTCTAGGTTCTTGGAACTGATACTTGTCCTTGATGTTTGCAATTTATTCAAGTTTTATTACTTATTTCTAGCCGCAAATATCTCCACACTTAAAAAAACAATGTTAGATTCAGAAAGAGAACCATATTAATTCTTGTCATCATGCTCATTCATGGAATTCACATGTTATTTTATGTGATGTTTGATTGAAACTTCTCAAAGTTTATATATCTTTATTTTTGGTTTCTAATGATTACACATATTACAATTTTTCTGTTAGGCTGTAAAGTACACCTTGCTTCTCCGTGTATATGTGCTCTTTGCTTTAGCTGCACTATTATTTCCTGGTATTGACAGGGCATGCATTTTGCACCAGGTAGTAAAATGAACTATAGTTACTGTGGCATGCATTTTCCACCTTTGACTGATCCATTAGAACTATAGTTACTGTGGCTAAACCTAGACAATACTACACCTACTTACACTTACATTCCTATTTTACCAATGAAGGATGTTAGTTCCTCTTTTCCCTCTGCATCTGAAGTTTCTGTTGATATGTCATCATTGCCGCCATTAAACGTGGTAGGAGCTACACCTCAATTGACACATCTCACATATTCTTGGGACATTTGACTGATATCTTATATGGATATTACAAATTTTCCTATTGTTCCTATGCCTACTTCTTTATCTTCACCATCTATGGTAGTTAACTCTAGTTATCCTATAGGATCAATTATTTTTACTCCAAGTTTTTCCTAACCTACTATTCCTAATCCTTAGAATTAGTATATGGGGGGACCTCACTGTTGTTCAAGGTGATCATCCTCCTATATCATATTTAGTCAAATTCATAATCCTTTCTTATCCTACATTTTTCTTTCAAATTTGGAGAAGTTAACTAATGACCCCATTCATCATGATCCTTGGTGGCCACCCATACCTTCCAAGTTGCCTTCCAATATCCCCAAATTTGAAGGGAATTCTAAAGAAAATCCATTAATTTGCATTACCACCTATCATATGTGGTGGTCATAAAATTATTTCGTGGATGATTCCATTAAACTACGTCTATTCTAATGCACCTTAACTGGAGATGATGCTAAATGTATATTGAATTAGACAAAAAATATTACATTAATTTTTCGTCGTTAGCTCAAACTCCTTTAACTCATTTCTAGTTACCGATGAGGTATGGCATCGATTTTGATCTCTTTTCTAATTTAAAACAAGATGATGCCATACTGATTTCTAATCACATCCATGACTGGTGATGTCGCAAGGGGTTAATACAAACCAAACTCCCTGATGATATCTTATGTAAATGGTTCATTCGATCATTATGTCCTTAGATAGTCAAGGATGTGTCCATGTTCAAGGATGTTGTTGAGGAACAAGCCATATTTGCTTCTCAAAAACTTTATTTGATATATTCTTAAAAAACCAAATACAAATTGTAGTAATCCTAGAATCATGCTTTACATAAGGTAAAATTGGGGAACTCATGACTTTTACTATAGATAAAAAAAACATTTACCCTTACCAAAAAATATATGATAAAAATTGACAAACTACATAAGCTTAAGCTTAAGGGGATATAATCCTTCTTGCCTTCCATATAGATTTAATGATTTTACTCTCAGGTACTGTAACCTCTACAAAGGTTCGACCTTGAAACATAGGTTTTCCTTAGGTTTCTCCACTGGTTCTATGTCTGACTTGGATAACCTACAACAACATTCTTCTTTTCATTTTTTATATCCCCTCTTGGATAACCATAATATCTTGAAATGGAGCTAGCCAACTCAAATATAGTATTGCAGATCCCTGGCTAAGTTAGATGAGGATTACATATGGTCTTGAATGAGCATTTGGACTCTTTAGATATATATCTAAAAAGTCCAAAGCTCATTCAAGACCATATGTAATACATAGCCTCCTCTTTTAATATATAAAACTTTAATCCATGTGCTTAACCTTAACATTGACACAAATGGAATACAATTTTACTCACTGCTTTATGATAGAAAAATATGCAGATGAATATTTCCCACATATCCGAAGTCAAAAGGGGTCTAGATTAAAAAGGGATGCTCCGGTCATCTATAAAAGATAAATTAAAGAAGCATGACATATTAAAGTAATGTAAATTAGATATGCATACCAATTATGTTCATATAACACAACAAATAGATGATTCAATACAAATGTCACATAGAAGTCATATTTATCTCATGGGCCTTCAACTTAAATTCTATATCTAGCATAATACATTAAGTTATAGGAGATAAATCAAAGAAGCATTTGAATGTAAATTAAAAATGTGTAATAATTATGTCCTCATTTAATATGTACAATATGTTTGGTTGAATCCACATGAAAAACAAGACTCCCAACCATGAGAAGAGGAAATTACATCCTATTTCTCCCCCCCTAGCACAATTATGAGTACAGTTAGAATTTAACAGCCCCAAAGTGGATTTTACTCTCAGGTACTGGAACCTCTACAAAGGTTTGACCTGGAAACATAGGTTTTCCTTAGGTTTCTCCACTGGTTCTATGTCCGACTTGGATAACCTACAACAACATCCTTCT
This sequence comes from Pinus albicaulis, assembly GCA_034641835.2. Classification (NCBI taxonomy): domain Eukaryota; kingdom Viridiplantae; phylum Streptophyta; class Pinopsida; order Pinales; family Pinaceae; genus Pinus; species Pinus albicaulis. The sequence continues at coordinate 381,442,799 of CM076579.1, read as the reverse complement.
TTTCATTTTTTATATCCCCTCTTGGATAACCATAATATCTTGAAATGGAGCTAGCCAACTGAAATATAGTATTGCAAATCCCTGGCTAAGTTAGATGAGGATTACATATGGTCTTGAATGAGCATTTGGACTCTTTAGATATGCGCACCAATTATGTTCATATAACACAACAAATAGATGATTCAATACAAATGTCACATAGAAGTCATATTTATCTCATGGGCCTTCAACTTAAATTATATATCTAGCATAATACATTAAGCTATAGGAGATAAATCAAAGAAGCATTTGTTCATGTAAATTAAACATGTGTAATAATTATGTCCTCATTTAATATGTACAATATGTTTGGTTGAATACACATGAAAAACAAGACTCCCAACTGTGAGAAGAGGAAATTACATCCTATTTCTCCCCCGTAGCACCACTACCAGTACAGTTAGAATTTAACAGCCCCAAACTAGATTTTACTCTCAGGTACTGGAACCTCTACAAAGGTTCAACCTGGAAACATAGTTTTTCCTTAAGTTTCTCCACTGGTTCTATGTCCAACTTGGATAACCTACAGTTCAATATCCTTCTTTTCATTTTTTATATCCCCTCTTGGATAACCATAATATCTTGAAATGGAGCTAGCCAACTCAAATATAGTATTGCAAATCCTTGGCTAAGTTAGATGAGGATTACATATGGTCTTGAATGAGCATTTGGACTCTTTAGATATATATCTAAAGAGTCCAAAAGCTCATTCAAGACCATATGTAATACATAGTGTCCTCATCTAATATATAAAACTTTAATCCATGTGCTTAACCTTAACATTGACACAAATGGAATACAATTTTACTCACTCCTTTATGATATAAAAATATGTAGATGAATATTGCCCACATATCCGAAGTCAAAAGGGATAGATTAAAAAGGGATGCTCCGGTCATCTATAAAAGATAAATTAAAGAAGCATGACATATTAAAGTAATTCTCATTTTTCTCCTTCAAAGAAAAAAAATTCACATCATGTGAATATCTCCATGTACTCTTACCTATTGGTTTACAAAACCATCAACCAAACACAAATTGACAAAACATGCCTCTTCAAACAACTGACTCTCAAGTCAAATAGTAGAGCTCAGGTACAAATTTCCATATTTGTTGCATTTAAGTGTGTCAACGTAACTCTACTTTCAGCATCTTGCTTCATGCAACATGCACTATACTTTGAATTTGCAAAGAAATTCATGAAGCATCAAAATACATTCAAGGCCTTAATTAGAAAAGAAATCTAACCATTCAAATCTAACCATTCAACTTAGTTCCCATTCAACTCCATCCACCAGGTTGTAGAGGATTCCAAGCCTAATTTCATAAAAAGTAAGTTGGGGATGATCACATTGACTTGCTTGATGACATGTCTATGAAGATTAACTACCTTGAACTATTTTTTTGCGTAGGGAAAGAGACACATTCCCATGTATGAGCATGAAAACGTTCTTTGATATTGTTAATGCCTCTAGTGTTTACTTCTACAAGTTCTATAAGCAGAGTCTGTAAAGGGCCAGGTAGCCTCTGGATCTCATCTTTTATGAAAGGTGACATATCTAGTAAATGCCCCTACAGTCAATCTCTGGAATGGATCTAAATAGAAGTTCTTCATTTTAATATCCGTAAAACACAACTACTTTAAGGTAAACTATGTACATGTGTCATTTCTTCCACAAACTAAAGTGTATAAGTAGGAAATTTTATACCAAGTGTGCTCCCACCATGTAAAGTTCAATTTGGTGAACTTATCATTTTTATAATATCTTTTCGATTAAATTTAGTTTCACAAATGATCAATTATTGCTTTGAAAGTTGTGTTCTACATAATTTGTGTACACTAAATTACAAATTGATTTTTTGAAATCTATTTTGTGAATGTTGACCAATAGATATATATCATGGAGGATGAAAGATGAAGATCAGCCGAATCCCATATGGAGGTTCACGGATCAGAGGATGTTCACGGTATTTAAATATAATCTTAAATCTCCATACATGTGTGTATATATGGAATTGATTTTTTTATTAACTTTGTGAGTGAAATTATTTGTTAATAAGTTTCATATTTTAATTTTTAGGAGGAAAGAGGAGAACGGTTTCTACTCCATCCATGGAGCGTGTCCAAGGTTCAACCGGTCAAGGTATGAGTGGTAGCAGGTTGCGGGAAGGGGGTGATATTTATTCCCCTGAAGGCCAATCAACAGTTGCTGGTTCTCAACAGGGTCACTGTGGGTCTGGTTCTCAACAGCGTCATTCCGGGGTTGGTTCTCAGCAGGGTCATGTTGGAGATGATGTTAACCAACAACATCAAGGTTGACATCAATTTCAATATTTTTTCATTAAATTTGTGCAACTTTTTTTACGTGTTTTTTCTAATATACGAAATTTTATATATATTGATGCAAAGGCTGAAAATTTTCGAGTCAGTGGTCAAAATAGATGCAGGGTAGCACGCTACATTCAAGAATAAGGTTGTCAACCCAACACAACTTATCCGGCTGAGATTACTGATATACCATGGGAAACGAACATGGAAGAATGCACCTTACAAAGGTGTCAAAGCCTTCATGAAAAATTGCAAAGAGATATCGAGGCTGTGTCTCTACCTGTTGAGAGTAGACAAAGCCTCGAAATAGTTACACATTCATTGGGTGAAATGGTAAAGGTGTACAGAAATTTGGGGCCAACGACTGATTCATTTGTAGAACTGATGAGAAAGAGAGAAGAAACAGTGATAGGTCTCGATAAATGGCAAGACATAAAACAAAGAGTTACAAGAGCAGATGCCAAGTCAATGTTTAATTATAAGGAAGGGCCAAAAAGAAAAATGTTGAAGGTGCAGTATTTCAAGCACCCAGACAAAGCTGCTTATTTGTATGATCGACATCTTGCGGCCTTTGGAAGGCTTCCATGGAACGATGAGGTTCCTGTTTATTTTGCACAAATGTTTTATGTAGAATTTTTTTTGGGTATGAAACCTGACTACAATGACCTTCCTTCAGAATTTTTTGGCCCGAGGAGAGGTCGATTATATCAACGTAAGAGTGCTAAGTGAGATGTGGAGTTGCCTCGCCCTGAGCCGCCATTGGTGAGTCGACCGTTTCGAGTCGAAACCCTGCGATCAGAGATGGATGCGACTTCTCAAATAAGTCGTGAAGCAAGAGATGTTATGATCGACAATGTTCATAGCGGATTGAGTGGAGTTGATATTTTTTTAAATCGACAAAGAGCACGTGAAAATGCACGTGCCAATTTTTTTTATCGTACAGATGAGGAGATTTACAACATGAATGTTGAAGATCTCCGAACATATGCAATAAATTGTCGCAATGGTCTGCAAGACCTAATTTTTCGTGAGGAAGAGGGCACCGGAACGGTATGTGTTAGTGACCTTAGGTTTTGAAATTATATTTACATATACATGTGTACAATTTGTAATAAATACATGTGTATGTACACATGTATACATTTATTTGTATGTGTACATTAATCTAACAAAAATGTATGACTATATGTTAAAACACCATTTGCAGTTCTCAGGCATGATGCGTGATGAAAATGTTAATATTACGTTCGGGACCTCTGGCTCAAACGATGCAGATGGGTCTGACCATCATGATATGTTGGCACATGTATGTTAGTGTTTTTGAAGTGACTCTAAAATAAATAATTGTTGCCACACATGTACATGTATGTATATATATAATTTGATAAAATGTTTTAACAGGTACCGATTCCGTCTGATGTTTTTGGGATGGCGGTACCTTCTTCTTCCTTAGGAGATATACCTTCTACTTCATTGGGAGATGTGCCACAAGTATGGACAATTTTTCAGAAGTTCAAAATTTATGGTACCTCAAAAAGTTCCATTAAAAATTGAGATATAGAGAGAGAGAGAGATCTATATTTTGAGTTATTTAAAAAATTTTGAATTTAGGTTCCTATAGAAGATTTTTTTAATCCGAGGACTCTAGCGATAGAGATAGGAACATCCACAGCATTTGAACAAGTTGTCTTTAGTTCTTTTTTTTAATATTATTGAAAATAAGTTTATATATGTACACGTGCATTTTCATTTGAAAGTTTTTAATTTATATAAATTATATATATATATATATATATATTTAACTGTACATGTATATTGTACAGTTTACCACTACAAATGTTCCTATGGGAGAACCTGTTCATCAAATGGAGAGGGAACCTTACGAGGTATTGCATGATTTTTTTGTTATATTTTGTTTTTTACATGAAGTTCTAGATATATATATTCTCATTCATTTTTAAAACTTAAAATTTTAATGTTCAAGTACATGTGCATTGTGTATGTAGGTTTCCTATTCACAGGATAGGGCGCTACCCGAGACCCAGACGCTAGATCCTCCATTTGATGGACAAGATTTACAATAGATTTGATTTCAAAATTTAGATGGTTTTAAAATTTGTTAAACTTGATACAGTTTGATACTCAAGTGAGATTTACAATTTTTGGACATATTTTATTACAATGTTATTATATAGTTTGTTTTATTTAATTTTTGGATGGTTTTAGTACTTTTGGCATGTGAATGTGAAGTAATGTTGTCATCTGAATTACATTTGACATGTGATATTTAATGTTAAATGTTTTTGTTGGATAGTTGAATTATAATTGGCATGGCATCTGAAGTTTTTAAAACTACATGAATGATAAAATGTGAACCTACATTTGCACATGTGGTAAATTGAAATGTTACTTGTAACAAGACAATCCCCATTGATTTCATTACAATATATGTTGATTTCTGATTTGATATAATTGCATGTATGATGGTACATTACTTGTAAAGTCATTGGATTAATAGTGTTCATTGATTTCAGTGTAAGCGCAAAAAATTATTGACAATGTAGAACGATTTTTGTGTTATAATAATTAAACCTAATAATATTGGAGAGCAAGAGAGACTGAGGTATGGTGTTTACTACAAGAGTTCGAGCTAAATATTTAAATGGTTTACCTATGTGTTGATTTCTGATTTGATATAATTGCATGTATGATGGTACATTACTTGTAAAGTCATTGGATTAATAGTTTTCATTGATTTCAGTGTAAGCGCAAAAAATCATTGTCAATGTAGAACGATTTTTGTGTTATAATAATTAAACCTAATAATATTGGAGAGCAAGAGAGACTTGAGGTATGGTGTTTACTACAAGAGTTCGAGACAAATATTTAAATGGTTTGTACCTATGTGTTGATTTCTGATTTGATATAATTGCATGTAGGATGGTACATTACTTGTAAAGTCATTGGATTAATAGTGTTCATTGATTTCAGTGTAAGCGCAAAAAATTATTGACAATGTACAACGATTTTTATGTTATAATAATTAAACCTAATAATATTGGAGACCAAGAGAGACTTGAGGTATGGTGTTTACTACAAGAGTTCGAGCTAAATATTTAAATGGTTTGTACCTATGTGTTGATTTCTGATTTGATATAATTGCATGTATGATGGTACATTACTGTGTCATTGGATTACTGCACCATTGATTTTAGTAAGCGCAAAATTACTTCCACAATGTAGAACGATTTTTGTGTTATAATAATTAAACCTAATAATATTGGAGAGCAAGAGAGACTAATGGTATGGTATTACAAGAGTTCGAGCTAAATATTTAAATGGTTTATGATTTATGATTTTTACTTTCTTTTTAATATAATCGATACGGAAAGATGACAAAACTAATAAGGGTGACAATAAGAATAGAAGTTCAGAAAATAGTTTAAGATTGATCACAAGAATTAAGAGAATGTCTTGGTCCATCATTGGTATGGCTTGTGCTGCAACCATGAAGTCTCATCCCAAAACCATAGAATGATCATCCATGTCAATGACTCTTAAGTCTATCTTTCCAAACCATGACCCTACTCTCACATGTGTGCCTTTCATGACACCAGTCACTGCTTTCATCCTCGAATTGACTACCTTGAAAGCACTCAACTCTTTCTCCATGCTAGCCTTCCTCTTTCTAAGAGATGAAGCTGCCTTTCGACTTAGGAAGCTATGGGTAGCCCCCGTGTCTATCAAAGTAGAGAAATTTTTCCCATGTACGGTTGTAGACACGAATCTCAAGTCCAAGGAAATTTCATCATCATTCCTCCTCCTTGTCTTGCGCCTTACTTCCACAATCTTCTTCAACATTTCCTCTTCCAACATGTCTTTTGAACTAGCCCTTGGCTTAATAGTCCTTTTCACATATCTCTTCTCATGAAGCTCCATAGAACAATCCGATCATGGGTCTGCTTGAATTGGTTCAAGCTCTTTCCTTTTAGAATTCTGTCTAATTGCTCCAATACGACATATATTGACTCCTTCCAAACGAAGTGCACCAATCCTCATAGTGTGGTATTCTTCTTTTCCAAGTGTGCCAACACATGCATTTTCTTTCTTCAAACCAATAGGTTTCGGATCAAGAAAGTCCCTCTTGATCTTATCTTCCATGTTCTTGACTTTAGCCTACAACGTGGTGCTTCTTTCCTTCAAGTGAGCCCTTTCCATAAAGAGTTCTTGAAGTCTTTGTTCACCTTGTCGTATCTCCATGTCAAGCTTTTCAATTTCAGCAGTTTGTCCAGATAGTCCATCCTTGGAATTTCTTGGGTGAAAAACCAAGTAGGTTGAACCAACTTTGGTCTAGTTCATTGGAATTCATTAAAGAATTGGTCATTGGAGCTACTTCAAGCTAGGAGTGAGCATCGTCACCAACCTACATTGAATATTTTACACTCCCTAGGGTGAATGATACTTTAAATTGATTGACAGTCTAAGACTTTCGAATTTTTCTGAATGCCAAATGATCTTACAAAGTTAGTATTTATAATATCCTAGTAGGTAATTCGGTGACAACTTTTACCGGAAACTTGAAACAACTTTGGCATGTGATATTTAATTTGTTAAATGTTTTTGTTGGATAGTTGAATTATAATTGGCATGACATGTGAAGTTTTTAAAACTCGAGTTTTGGATGGTTTCAATCTACATTTTGCATGTGATATTTAATGAAATTTAAATGTTTAATGTTTTAATGTTGCACAATATATAATCAAAAGGGTTTTAAAACTTAAAGTTTTGGATGGTTTCAACCTACATTTGCAGATATGGTAAATTGAAATTATGTTACTTGTAACAAGATAATCCCCATTGATTTCATTATATATGTTGATTTCTAATTTGATATAATTGCATGTATGATGGTACATTACTTGTAAAGTCATTGGATTAATAGTGTTCATTGATTTCAGTGTAAGCGCAAAAAATTATTGACAATGTAGAACGATTTTTGTGTTATAATAATTAATCCTAATAATATTGGAGAGCAAGAGAGATAAGGTATGGTGTTTACTACAAGAGTTCGAGCAGGTCATTCGGTGACAACTTTTACCGGAAACTTGAAACAAAGAGAATCTATTTTTGGCTAGGACATCATGTAAGATGCCTGACATAAACAGTAAAATTGTACTCATGTAAGTTTAAAAGCTGTGATTCGGGCAAGTGGGGACAACCACTTGTTATCTCGTCCCTTGGAGGCTAGGCCATATGGGGACCGAATCTGACCTTACAAAATAAAGTGAAATAATTTGTACCATATGGTCGGTTACTGATATACAAGAAAAATTAATATAGAAGAACAATTAATTTCATTCTAGAATATATATATATATATATATATATCCAATACATATAACATTTTTCATCAATGCACATGTATAGAAAAAACTACTTTCAGTTGATACTAGAGCACGTGCTTGTACCCAAACAATTTGTAACATGTGCAAACCACAAATAACATAAGTAGCTCAATTTTTAGTTGAGTACTAGAAGTTCTAAAACATATTTAATCCAAAGATAATAAATTTTTGGACACTTCACTCAAAAAAATTCTAATGGAATTCCATCCTCAATAATCCGTTCATGATCGGATTTTGACATTTTCCATTTCTTAATTTTAGATTTCTTCTTTGATTGAACTTCTATCAACTTTATGCGTGCTGCACACACCAAGTGACTATATTGACAACTTATGGAATTAGGTTCATAGTCTTCGAAGTAAACAAAGTCTCCACTTTGACGAGTTTGTTTGAAAAAATAACCTTTCGGTATAATAGACCCTTTGTCATACTGAAATCCGTGATCATTATAGTCTTGTAATAATTTCATTTTTTGTTCAGTGCAACGCATCAAATAATACTTCACATTTTCATCGTTGTCAATAGGTGCAATTACAGCAAAAACATCTCCTGTACAATAAAATAAATTTAACATTTAATTATGCATATTTAAATTTATTTCTAGATCTTTAAATCATTAGAAAGTAATTCAAATGTTACCTTCTCTAACAAGATCGGAAACTCGATCACCATCGGATGATATTGTAGTTTCCTCTGATTGCATTTCTTCAAACATTGCAACAGACATTTTGCCCTTTGTATTTAGCTCTGTATGTTTCCAATCGTTCACATACATTTTTTTTTCACAAACGTCATTGGATTTTGTGTTGTCTATGCAAACATCACAAAAACAATAATATTTTCTTTTATCCAATGCAAACACATTTCTGGACAACTTTGTTTGAATTGAATGCAATTTTTGAGTCCCTTTTATTGTTTCAACGTCATTTCCAATTGATCTATCTACGTCTTCGATTCCAATATGCAAGAAAAACCTTTATATGGAAAATTAGAAAAAGAATTTGTAAATATGATATCAAAATACAATTAAAAATAATCATTGCATGATAAATGTACAATGTTTAAAATTAGATTTCCAATATAAATTAAATTGAATGTACCTTCGCACTTCTCTTGATGGGTTAATCTCATGGCTTAGAGCAGTTTTGCACCATTGAAAAACTTCTTCAGCGTTCACAAGTCGGCGTGCAGAGTGGTTCATTTGATATCTTCGAAGTACTCATTTTATGCATGCTCCTGCACCGTCATGTTCTCCTTTTCCATGGCCGGTCTCAAAGAAATTCCAACAATGTTTAATGCAGGTTTTCTTATGAAGACAACACAACCAAAAAAATGATCGTGCAGATTTGAATTGACCTGCGCATCCGTCTGACCATATCCAATGTTCATTGAATTTTATTCCACGATTTTTCAATGAATCATAAATTCTTCCATAACAATGTTGTACAAAACATGTATCATGTGTACGATCGTCACTGATATAAAAGTGATATTCTTTAATGATATGTCGATTTTCACTCGTGCTTTCTATATGATCGACATTTTGTTCAGCGTGTCTATATAGAATATGGACGAGCATGGAGACTTGGTCAGAGTGATAGTATTCACTCTGAATTTCTTTTTGTGGAACAAATGTGTAGTTTTATGCAAAATCAATCACTGACAAAATGGTCCCTGGTGGAAAAACTTCACGAGATTTTTTGAATTGCAAGTCTTGCCATCAAGCTCTATGGGAATGCTTGGTGTATTTGTAAATTTCTGCCTCAAACTTTCTCAAAAAGTCTATCAGAAAAATTTCGTCTTCTTGTAATTCGATTCTTTTAACACTATCTTCACCTTGAATCGATGTACCGATATATTCATATCTCTTCCATTTCACTTTCATGTTGGACAATGATTGATCATTTATATCAATACGATATTTGTTTTGAAATTTAGTCAAATTTCCACAATCATCGCATTTTTTACCACCAACACATTTCTTTTTGTAAAATAGTTCATCACTTTCTCTTTCACATAGAATTTGAGATATGAATTCGCGGATAGTGGAAGGAGGAGGTGAATCCTTCCATAATGTTCTACCGAAATCAAGGAATGTGTCATAATATAACTCAAATTCCACATGATAACGGCAACAACAAGTGTCGCGTACGGTGATAGGTTTTACATACCATGGTTTTTGTTGAACAAAAGCACTAAGAAACATGAATTTGACGATTCTCTTCTTTGAACTTGTTGAATAACTCTATTTGAGTGGTTTCCAAGAGATGTTTTTCATGTTCTTCGTATTGATTTCATGCTATTCTTCTTCGCATCACATGTCTTGCAGTCGGTGAAACACGCGAATTGTTCTTCCAATATTCATATATTATTTTTTTAACATCTTCTCCAAGTCTATCTTTGTATGGTTGCCTACAAATAGCTCTCCAATAAGCGAGTTCATCATTTACATCTATTTGCAGTCGAAATTTTCGATGTTTGTGCAGAGTTTTTCGTGAGGTTCCCAGTGCTCGTGCCATAGATGTTATCAAACGATTCTCTTGAGTACTTGGTGAAACCATTTCCATTTGTATTCCTCTACGTATATTTGAAACATCTTTATCTCTAGATCTCTTAATTGACTCTATAGCACTACTCATATTTTTTATCACCTCTTCTTTCATTTTTTTCTCTTTGGTTGATTTTCGAATACCCAATAGTGTCGTCGCTTCTTTTAATTTCTTTGATGATAGGAGACCTTTCAACATTTGAGCTTGAACTGTCACTTGCTCATTTTTGAAATACTTTTCAAAAATTCTATCGACACGATATCGTATAACATGGTCAGGTTTTTTATCTCCATATGTGTAAGTGTTGACATTTTCTAACATCTCATTATCGATAGTGATTTCATCTGTACATATTCGAAAAAATAGTACATATTCAATAAATAACTAAATTAATAAATATGTCAATAAATATTAGGAAAATTTTAAATATATCGATAGATCATAATATTTACATTTACATACCTGATTCAATTTCTACTTGAGGTTGATTTTCTTCTTCAATATTTTGAGGAGTATCTCTGTCTGTTTACATTAAACAAAATATTTTTCAAACTAGTTCATCAAATAAAAATTAAGCTTCAAATTTTACATTGGGAAAACTTTAAAAATATATTAATAGATCATAATATTTACATTTACATACCTGCTTCAATTTCTGCTTGAGGTTGATTTTCTTCTTCAATATTTTGAGGAATATCTCTGTCTGTTTACATCAAACAAAATATTTTTCAAACTAGATCATCAAATAAAAATTAAGCTTCACATTTTACATTAGGAAAATTTTAAATATATATCAATAGATCATAATATTTACATTTACATACCTGCTTCAATTTCTGCTTGAGGTTGATTTTCCTCTTCAATATTTGAGATGGCTTCTAACTTTCTTTTGCGATATTGTCTCGTCTCTTCTCTACATGCCTCAGGGTCTCTTTTTCGATCATATTTTCTCGCACAAGTTCTTCGATTTCCCATGATAATAGGGTATGAAGTTCAAAAAATTTCCTTCAAAAAATTAGACAATAACTCAATTACAAAAAATATCACAAAAGATTTAATTTAAAAAAAATTCAGTGTAAATTTTTTGTAAAAAATACGTAATCCAATCCAAAACACACACTTTAAAAAACACAAAACACGTACATACCTCCAATAAAAATCACGCCACCTCCAAGAAATGTCTTCCAAAAAAATTCTTTAAATCCAAAATTGTAAAATCAATTTGCTTCCAAGAAATGCTCTTAAACCCAATTCTTTAAACCCAAACTTTGAAGAAAAGTTTTTGAACAAAGAAGCTCAAAAGATTTAGTTCAACACAAAACACGTACATACCTCCAAGAAAAATCACGCCGCCTCCAAAAAATGTCTTCCAAACAAGTTCTTTAAACCCAAACTTTGAAGAAAAGTTTTTGAACCCAAACCAAGTCTTTGTAAAATGAGATGAAGTGCGAAATGTGCGAAAATTGTGAATCATTTCGCGGAAATTTATATTGATGCGAAATGTGTTTTTTGTAGGGGGCTCCACAAAAATTTCCGGCCGACGGAGAGTTACACAATAGTTCGACCGAACTGTTCAGAAGAAGTTCGGCCGAACTATTAAGACGTTAGATTTAGCGACTCATAAACGGAAAACATAGTTCGGCCGAACTTGGACTAAAAGTTCGGCCGAACTAACGCGTCACCAATTACTCAAAAACCAGGCTCTGAAAACGTTCTGCAACTTTGGACTGATTAAACTCCATGAAAGGTTGTTAATTAACTGTCGGAACCAAGACAAGCATTTTCAGAATTGAATCTAATTTCAGGAAATATAAGTTTTATGGAATTTCGTAAATGTTTATTAATTTTAATTATTTTTCTAATAAAATGGGTGCAAACAATTTTTGAGGGTCATTGTGATTCAGTGAAATCAAAATTTTGTATCTCCCAAAATACATTGTAAAAAAAATTGAAAAAATTATGGGGCATTACATTGGTCCATCGACTCTAATGGGTAGCTTTTAGATTTTTAGTTTATAACTTATATGTTAAGAAATTTCTTGCCACGCGAAACATATCCAAAATACGCAGTTTTTCGTATTGGACCACTTCAAAAAATCCTAGTAATTATGATATGCATCCATTGGCTTTGTAAATATGACTAAAACAAAGTAGACTCTGTCTAGATTGTTGTAACACATTTTGTTTTTTCAAAAACACAAATTTTCAATGAATACAACATTGTGACATAACATGACTTCTTATGAATCCTTTGATTGTTAGAAACACACACTCAAAGAAACGCTAAGTTGACATATCAAATCTGCATAAAAAAATTTCAAAAAATAAGTAATAGAAAGCTAACAAAATTTCTCACAACTTTTATTTTTATCGCAAAATGAAATTCTACACGGAAAAATTGTTATAGTTTGCAGAAAGTTGAAGAACCGAAAAAAATGAAATTTTTTTCTCAAAAAAGGGCAAAAAGTGTAACCCAGCTTCACATTTTCACCCTTTAGTCTCAAATTACTATAAGAAAGTATCTTATGCTTGGCCTTATACTCATGAAAAATGGGATGATGAATCTTTTAAAAAAATTTCCCTCGATTGGGATGAGATTTGTAAAGGAAAAAAGATCTTCGTGTCAATAGGTTTAATGCTTTGTCATAATATGAGAAATTTTTAGAACTTAATCATGATCTAGTTGTTGTGAGATAACTTGAGGAAGCTAGAAGGCAAGAAGAAACTAGAATGAAAGAAGTGTCTAAACTCAAGAAATTAAAGAAGAATATTTTAGGCCACTTCAAAATCTCGAACATCAATGAAAATTTGAGGAAGAATTACAAAATAAGCATGAAGAGGATTTTACTCAAGATAAATTGGAAAGAAAAAGGAAATGTGTTGAGGCTACAGAAAGGAAGAAGAATTTGTAAGAGTGGATAGGAAGGAGAAGGAAACAACTAAAAAATAAAACAAGATGAATAAATAGATTCTAAGTAGGAATTTGATCAACAATAGGAACTTATTGGTGTAATTGACCTAACCAAGGATGAAGAAGATTTATCAAGGACAGGTACAAAGGTAAAATATGAGGTTGTTTCTAAGGTAGCTAATGAAACTCAAGTGTTTACTCCAACATAAGAACCTAATCAAAGAAGGAAACCAACTGAAATTGGAGCATTTGAATAGGATATAAATCATCTAAAGAGGTACCACCAATAAACAATGGAAACGAGATAGTGGTGGAACAATTTCATACTCTAATTAACAAAGAAAATATTTTATCATGGGGTGATCGATCTATCCATGAGCCTGTGGATGAAATTTCTATTATAGAATCAATTGATTATAATCACTGGAGATGAATGATTGTTAAGAGAACATAGAGGAAAATAAAAATAATTGTAGATTATATATATATATATATATATATATATATATATATATATATATATATATATATATATATATATATATATATATATATATATATATATCAACCTTATCAAAATTATAAGTATTTTTTATTATTCCATTTTTTGAGTTACAGTATGTACAGTTCCGTAGACTTTAACGTTGTTGTACCTTATCACATAAACAAGGGGGTATCACACACTAATTTAGTGTATAGGGCCTAAACTTAAAATTATATTATTATTTTAGGCATGGCAGGGGTGGTTGTTTTGTGCCACGATGAAATAATTGAATTAATATTTTATTGGGGATTAGGATACAATTCCAATAGTCATGATGAGGCTTATGCTCTCATACATGGTCTAATCCTAACTCAAGAAATAAATATTCCTAGTCTTTATATCACTGGAAATTCTCAAATCATCATAAAAATCCTCATCAAGAATAATTTAAGAGAAACTCTTAAGAAGGTATGGTGATACTAAAGAGGTACAACACTTTTGAGGTCCATCATATTTTTAAGGCATAATAACTAGTTAGCTAATTTTTTTTACCAAATTAGGAACTAGATAACCAAAGGAATAAGGATTAACATGAATGAAAGGTTAAGACCCATCCCATAATCCTTTGATTAATACATTAACTTTAAATTGTGAGAGCCAGGTTTCCTCATGGCAGAAGTTGTATCATGTAAAATTAATTATAAAGAAAGAAGGTTAGATGGTCGGGGTTGTGATTCTCCAATCCATATTATTATTACTCTGATGTTGTTGTAGGTATGAGTGTGTACCATATATGGAGCTCCTCCAGTTTCCTTATTTAGAAATTATGCAAGTGAGTGTGACAAATCCCATCTTACATGAGGAATTGGGGGTATGCATGTATTTTGTCGTCTTGATTTTTGTTCTTAAAAGAAAAATTTACATGATTTCAACCTCCTGGTACAATGATTATGGTCTTCATATAAATCAAGGACGTTTTGTTAATGTTCCCCAACATGTGGAAAAGAAATTGTATATGCATAGGGGACATCATTATAGTCATGAGAGATATACTCATATCAAGTTGGTGCTCCAGAAAATTTGGAAGGCAAGAGGTTAGCTTGTAGGTTTTCTCCAAGACTTGGTAATTCGAAAGGAAAAGGGTTGGGAAAGCATCACTCTAGAACCTCTTTATTTTGGTAAGTTGTTTCTTTTCTCCTCTATATACTCTAATTGCAAATACAAGTTTGAAATATTTGTGGTTACAAAGGGGTGTAGAGATTGGTCGAGAGTCCTACAAAAATAGGCTATATTTATCTCTATATTTGACAAGGTGGAGGAGCATGAGTATATATAAATCATCTCTAAAGGTTGATTTGTGCACTATATCAATGTTGAGTGCAAAAGGTTTCCATTGCTTAGTTGGGTTGATCAAATTTTTCATGTCTCATTAGAGATTATTATATGAGTCAACAAAAGGAGTGATGACATTTTATACTCATGTATGGAAGTGTATGCTCATCCAGGTTATTGATTTGTTGCAAGTAATTCTCTCCTCTCAATTTATATGTTTATCCCATTAATTTTATCATTATTGGAATTGGAAAGGGTAGGAGGTCCTAAGCATGTCTTGATAGCCTCGCTTCCCCCTATCTTTATGGGGTACCTCAATCAAGTTAGCAATATATTTAAGAAGATATTTCCTTTACACATAGACACAATGAACATCAGATACCACAAGATTAAAGATGATATGTCACGTCTCACCAATGAGGAATCCAGGAAATTAATGGAGAGGATTTCTCACCTCCATGAAAAAACCCTCAATTTGCAAATGCAACTCAACCAACTAGTATCAACTGTGACCACATACATGGAATTGTTAATTGACCGCAGAACCATCATGCAAAGAACTAAATATGAATTGTAAAGCCTCTATTCACAAATTGAAGAATTATAAATCTCCACCAGTAAGACTCCTTTGGAGCACTCTTTAAATAACTCAATTTCACAAGGACTTCCAGATATACATGTTCCACTTCTTCAGTTTGGTGGGTCAAGGTTTGGGGATATCATTCCTCCATAATTCAATTAGTATTTTTTTTTAATTTTGTAAATTTTTTAATGTCTTTTGGTGTATCTACTCTTTTTTGTATAATTGCTTAGATATCATAGAAACTAGAAATTTTGATGTATTAAACATTCATTGGAAAATAATGTTTATCAAAAGTTTAGTTGGAATAGCCCTTTTTAAATGTACTTATTAAGATCATAACATATATTTTTATTAATACAAAATTCTAGTTATGTTTAAAATAAATAAATTGGTTATTGTTGTAGTATTATAATTGTATTAAATTGTATACAATATCTTTCATGACCAGTTAACCTGCATTTTTATTATCATATTACTGTGTTAAGAAACAAAACCTATGGAGGTTGATCTAGAAATCTTGATCCTAAGTGTTTAGTCTCAAAAAAGTATGAGTAGGTATCTTATTCTTGGCCTTATACTCATGAAAAATGGGATGATGAAGCTTTTACAAAACATTCCCTCGATTGGGATGAGCTTTTGGAAAGGAGGAAAGATCCTTGCATCAATAGGTTTAAGACTTTGTCATAAGATGAGAAATTTTTAGAACTTAATTATGATCTAGTTGTTGAGAGAGAACTTTAGGAAGCTAGAAGGCAAGAAGAAACTAGGATGAAAGAAGAGTCTAAATTCAAGAAATTAAAGAAGAACCATTTATGCCACTTAGATAGCCTAAAAATGAATGCAAATTTGAGGAATAATTACAAAAGAAGCATGAAGAAAATGTTACTCAAGAGAAATTGGAAAGCCAAAGGAAAGATGTTGGGGTTAAGCAAAGGAAGAAGAATTTGCAAGAATACATAGGAAGGAGAAGGAAACAATTAAAAAAAAACAAGATGAATAAATAGATGCTAAGTAGGAATTTGATCAACAATAGGAACTTATTGATGTAATTGACCTAACCAATGATGAATAAGATTTATCAAGGATGGGTACAAAGGTAAAAGATGAGGATGATTCTAAGGTAGCTAATGAAACTCAAGTGTTTACTCTAACATAAGAACCTAATCAAAGTAGGAAACCAACTAAAATTCTAGCATTTGTATAGGATAAAGAATCTAAAGAGGTACCACCAATAAAAAATGGAAAAGAACCAGTAATGGAACACTTTCATACTCTAGTTAAACTAGAAAATATTTTATCATGGGGTGATTGATATATATGTGAGCCTGTGGATGAAATTTCTATTATAGAATCAATTGATTATAATCACTAGAGATGAATGATTGTCAAGAGAACATAGAGAAAAATAAAAATAATTGTGGATAATATATATATATATATATATATATATATATATATATATATATATATATATATCTATATCTATATATATATATATATATATATATATATATATATATATCAACCTTATCAAAATTATATGTATTTTTTATTTTTCCCATTATGAGTTAAAATATGTACACTTCCGTAAACTTTAACTTTGTTTTCCCTTATCACATAAACAAGGAGGTATCACACACTAATTTAGTGTATAAGGTCTAAACATGAAATTAGATTATTATGTTAGGCGAGGCATGGGTGGTTGTTTTGTGCCACGATAAAACAATTGAATTAATATTTTCTTGGGGATTGGGATACACTTCCAATAGTCATGATGAGGCTTATGCTCTCATATAATGTCTAATCCTAGTTCAAGAAATAAATATTCCTAGTCTTTCTATCATTGGAAAATCTCAAATCATCTTAAAAATCCTAATAAAGAAGAATTTAAGAGTAGCTCTTAAGAAGGTATGGTGATACTACTTCAACACTTTTGAGGTCCATCATATTTTAAGGCATAATAACTAGTTAGCTAATTTTTTGACCAAATCAGGAACTAGATTAACTGAAGAAATAAGGATTAACAATAAAGAAAGGTTAAGACCCATCCCATAATCCTTTGATTAATACATTAAATTTAAATTGTGAGAGCCGGGTTTCCTCATGGTAGAAGTTATATCATGCAAACTTAATTATAAAGAAAGGAGGCTAGATGGTCGGGGTTGTGAAGCTCCAATCCATATTATTATTACTCAAATGTTGTTGTAGGTATGAGTATGCCATATATGGAGCTCCTCTAGTTCCCTTATTTATAAATGATGCAAGTGAGTGTGACAAAGCCCATCTTACATGAAGAATTGGGGGTATGCATGTATTTTCTCGGCTTGATTTTTGTTCTTGGAAGAAACATTTACATGATTTGAACCTCCTGGTACAATGATTATGGTCTTCATATAAATCAAGGACATTTCGTTGATGTTTCCCAACACGTGGAAAAGAAATTGTATATGCATAGGGGACATCATTATAGTCATGAGAGAGATCCTCATATCAAGTTGGTGCTCCATAAATATTGAAAGACAAGAGGTTGGCTTGTAGGTTTTCTCCAAATGCACAAAAGTGTCTACAAGGTGTCAAATTTTTCTTGTCTCACTAGAGATTGTTATATGAGTAAACAAGAGTGGTGACAATTTATACTCATTTATGGAAGTATATACTCATCCAGGTTATCTATTTGTTGCAAGTGAGGCTCTCCTTTCAATTGTTATGTTTATTCCCATCAATTTTATCATTATTGGAATTGGAAAGGGTAGGAGGTCCTAAGCCTGTCTTGATAGCCTCACTTCCCCTTGTCTTTGAGGGGTACCTCAATCAAGTTAGAAATATATTTAAGAAGCTATTTCCTTTCCACATAAACAATGTGAACATCGGAGACCACATGATTAAAGATGATATGTCGCATCTCACCAATGAGGAATCTGGGCAATTAATGGAGATGATTTCTCACCTCCATGAAAAAATCCTCAATTTTCAAATGCAACTCAAACAAATACTATCAAGTGTGACCACATGCATGGAATTTTTAATTGAACACAGAACCATCATGCAAAGAACTAAAGGTGAATTTTCAAGCCTATGTTCAAAAATTTAAGAACTGTAAATCTCCATCAGTAAGACTCCTTTAGAACACTCCACTTTAAATAACTCCATTTCACAAGGACTACCAAAAATACATGTTCCACTTCTTCAGTTTGGTGGCTCAAGCTTTGGGGATATCATTCCTCCATCTTTTAATTAGTATGTTTTACAAATTTTGTAAATTTTTTAATGTATTTTGGTGTATCTACTCTTATTTTTACAATAGCTTATATATCATAGAAACTAGAAATTTTGATGTATAAACATCCCTTGGAAAATAATGTTTATCAAAAGTTTAGTTGGAATAGCCCTTTTTAAATGTATTTATTAAGCTCATAACGTAGATTTTTATTAATACAAAATTCTTGTTATGTTTAAAATAAATAAATAGGTTATTATTTTAGTATTATAATTGTATTAAATTGTATAAAATCTCTTTCATGACCATTTAACCTGCATTTTTAGTATCATATTAATTTTTTAATAAAATATTAACCTATGTCGGTTGATCTAGAAAGCATGATACTAAGGGTTTAGTCTCAAAATACTATGAGCAGGTATCATGAAAAATGGGATGATGAAGC
Organism: Pinus albicaulis; assembly: GCA_034641835.2. Classification (NCBI taxonomy): domain Eukaryota; kingdom Viridiplantae; phylum Streptophyta; class Pinopsida; order Pinales; family Pinaceae; genus Pinus; species Pinus albicaulis. The sequence continues at coordinate 381,423,505 of CM076579.1, read as the reverse complement.
TTTTACAAAACATTCCCTCGATTGGGATGATATTTTGGAAAGGAGGAAAGATCCTCGCATCAATAGGTTTAAGACTTTGTCATAAGATGATAAATTTTTATAACTTAATCATGATCTAGTTATTGAGAGAGAACTTTAGGAAGATAGAAGGTAAGAATAAACTAGGATAAAATAAGAGTCTAAATTCAAGGAATTAAAGAAGAAAAATTTATGCCACTTCAAAAGCCTGAACATCAATGTAAATTTGAGGAATAATTACAAAATAATCATGAAAAGGATGTTACTCAAGATAAATTGGAAAGTCAAAGGAATGGTGTTGAGGTTAAGCAAAGGAAGAAGAATTTGCAAGAGTAGATAGGAAGGAGAAGGAAACAATTAAAAACAACAAGATGAATAAATAGATGACAAGTAGGAATTTGATAAAAAATAGGAACTTATTGATGTAATTGACCTAACCAAGGATGAAGAATATTTATCAAGGATGGGTACGAAGGTAAAATATGAGGTTGTTTCTAAGGTAGCTAATGAAACTCAAGTGTTTACTCTAACATAAGAACCTAATCAAAGTAGGAAACCAACTGAAATTCTAGCATTTGTATAGGATAAAGTATCTAAAGAGGTACCACTAATAAAAAAATGGGAAAGAACCAGTAATGGAACACTTTCATACTCTAGTTAACCTAGAAAATATTTTATCATGGGGTGATCGATCTATCCATGAGCCTGTGGATGAAATTTCTATTATAAAATCAATTGATTATAATCACTGGAGATGATGATTGTTAAGAGAACATAGAGGAAAATAAAAATAATTTTGGATTATATATATATATATAAAATCCAAAATTATTTTTATTTTCCTCTATGTTCTCTTAACAATCATCATATATATATATATATATATATATATATATATATATATATCAAAATTATAAGTATTTTTTATTATTCCATTTTATGAGTTACAGTATGTACACTTCCGCAAAATTTAACGTTGTTGTCTCTTATCACATAAACAAGGAGGTATCACACACTAATTAAGTGTATGGGGCCTGAAATTAAAATTAGATTATTATTTTAGGTGTGGTAGGGGTGGTTTTTTGTGCCACGATGAAACAATTGAATTAATATTTTCTTGGGGACTAGGATACAATTCCAATAGCCATGATGAGGCTTATGTTCTCATACAAGGTCTAATCCTAGCTCAAGAAATAAATATCCCTAGTATTTCTATCATTTGAAATTCTCAAATCATCATAAAAATTCTAATCAAGAAGAATTTAAGAGCAACTCTTAAGAAGTTATGGTGATACTAAACAGGTTCAATACTTTTGAGGTCCATCATATTTTAAGGCATAATAACTAGTTAGCTATTTTTTTGACCAAATCAAGAACTAGATTAACCGAAGGAATAAGGATTAACAATAATGAAATGTTAAGACCCATATACTAATCCTTTGATTAATACATTAACTTTAAATTGTGAGAGCCAAGTTTCCTCATGGCAGAAGTTGTATCATGCAAAATTAATTATAAAGAAAGGAGGCTAGATGGTCAGGGTTTTGAAGCTCCAATCCATATTATTATTACTCAGATGTTGTTGTAGGTATGAGTGTACGCCATATATGGAGCTCTTCCAGTTCCCTTATTTATAAATGATGCAAGTGAGTATGACAAAGCCCATCTTACATGAGTGGGGGTATGTATGTATTTTCTCGGTTTGATTTTTGTTCTTGGAAGAAAAATTTACATGATTTCAACCTCCTGGTACAATGATTATGGTCTTAATATAAATCAAGGACATTTTTTTGATGTTTCCCAACACGTGGAAAATAAATTGTATATGAATAGGGGAAATCATTATAATCATGAGAGAGATCCTCATATCAATTTGGTGCTCCATGGATTTTGGAAGGTAGGAGGGTGGCTTGTAGGTTTTCTCCAAAACTTGGTAATTCAAAAGGAAAATGGTTGGGAAAGAATCACTCTGGTCACCTATTTATTTTGGTAAGTTGTTTCTTTTCTCCTCTATATACTCTGGTTGCAAATAGAAGTTGGAAATATTGTTGGTTAGAAAGGGGTGTAGAGATTGGTCTAGAGTCCTACAACACTAGGCTAGATTTATCTCTATATTCGACAAGGTGGAGGAGCATGAGTAGATATAAATCATCTCTAAGGGTTGGTTTGTGCATTATATCAATGTTGAGTGCAAAAGGTTTCTATTGCTTAGTTGGTTTGGTCACATGTTCCCAATTATGGAATTTGTCAGTGAATGGTACACCAAATGCACAAAAGTGTCTACAAGGTGTCAATTTTTTCTTGTCTCATTAGAGATTGTTATATGAGTAAAAAAAAGGAGTGATGAAATTTTATAATAGTGTATGGAAGTGTGTGCTAATCCAGGTTATTGATTTTTTGCAAGTAAGGCTCTCCTCTCAATTGATATGTTTATTCTCGTCAATTTTATCTTTATTGGAATTGGAAAGGGTAGGAGGTCCTAAGCCTGTCTTGATAGCGTCACTTCCACCTGCCTTTTTGGGGTACCTCAATCGAGTTAGAAATATATTTAAGAAGTTATTTCCTTTCCACATAGACACAGTGAACATCCGAGACCACATGATTAAAGATGATATGTCACTCACCAATGAGGAATCGAGGTAGTTAATGTAGAGGATTTCTCACCTCCATGAAAAAACCCTCAATTTACAAATGCAACTCAACCAACTACTATCAAGTGTGACCACATGCATGGAATTGTTAATTGACCACAGAACCATCATGCAAAGAACTAAAGATGAATTTTCAAGCCTTTGTTCACAAATTGAAGAACTGCAAATCTCCATCAGTAAGACTCCTTTGGAACACTCCTCTTTAAATAACTCCATTGCACAAGGACTTCCAGATATACATGTTCCACTTCTTCAGTTTGGTGGTTCAAGGTTTGGGGATATCATTCCTCCATATTTAATTAGTATGTTTTGCAAATTTTGTAAAATTTTTAATGTCTTTTGGTGTATCTACTCTTATTTTTATAATAGCTTAGATATCATAGAAACTAGAAATTTTGATGTAGTAATCATTCCTTGGACAATATTTTTTATCAAAATTTTAGTTGGAATAAACCTTTTTAAATGTACTTATTAAGCTCATAACATAGATTTTTATTAATACAAAATTCTCGGTATGCTTAAAATAAATAAATTGGTTATTATTGTAGTATTATAATTGTATTAAATTATATACAATCTCTTTCATGACCAATTAACCTGCATTTTTAGTATCATATTACTTTGTTAAGAAAAAAAAACCTATGTAGGTTGATCTAGAAAGCATGATCGTAAGGGTTTAGTCTCAAAATACTATGAGCAGGTATCTTATTCTTGGCCTTATACTCATGAAAAATGGGATGATGAAGCTTTTACAAAACATTCCCTAGATTGGGATGAGATTTGGGAAGGAGGAAAGATCCCTGCATCAATATATTTAAGACTTTGTCATAAGATGAGAAATTCTTTGAACTTAATCATGATCTAGTTGTTGAGAGAGAACTTTAGGAAGCTAGAAGGCAAGAAGAAACTAGATGAAAGAAGACTCTAAATTCAAGAAATTAAAGAAGAACAATTTATGCCACTTCAAAAGCCTAAACATAAATGCAAATTTGAGGAAGAATTACAAAAGAAGCATGAAGAGGATCTTACTCAAGAGAAATTGGAAAGACAAAGGAAAGGTGTTGAGGATAAGCAAAGGAAGAAGAATTTGCAAGATTGGATAGGAAGGAGAAGGAAACAATTAAAAAATAATAATTATGAATAAATAGATGCTAAATAGGAATTTGATCAACAATAGGAACTTATTGATGTAATTGACCTAACCAAGGATGAAGAAGATTTATCAAGGATGGGTACAAAGGTAAAAGATGAGGTTGTTTCTAAGGTAGCTAATGAAACTCAAGCGTTCACTCTAACATAAGAACCTAATCAAAGTAGGAAACCAACTGAAATTCTAGCATTTGTATAGGATAAAGCATCTAAATAGATACCACCAATAAAAAATGGAAAAGAACCATTAATGGAACATTTTCATACTCTAGTCAACCTATAAAATAATTTATCATAGGGTGATCGACCTATCCTTAAGCATGTGGATGAACTTTCTAATATATAATCAATTCATTATAATCACTGGAGATGAATGATTTTCAAGAGAACATAGAGGAAAGTAAAGATAATTGTGGATAATATTATGTATTATACTTATGAGGATCCTTTGTTGTATGATAATAAGGTAAAATTAAGTGATTTATTATCCGCCAAAGCATCTATTTCTCATGCCACTATTGAAAAGGCTAGAGATGAGGAGGTTGAAGTAAAATGGATGAGAAAGGAACTTAATCTTCTTTTGAATTGGGTCAGATATTGCAACGAATATAAGGTAACAATGCTAGTAAATGATATTGTAGAAAATAATGAGAAACATGAACATATTAAAAGGACATTCCTGGAGAGAATAGTATAGATTCAAGAGAAATAGTAATGTTGTCCACAATACATAAAGACATTCTTAGATAGAGAAAGAAAGTGGGGGGGAATTCAAGACCAAATAGAATATATATCAAGAAAATTCAAAAGGTCCAAGGAGAAGAGGATCACATCTAGATCTTAACAAATGAAAATATAGCTAGGATGTAGGGATCGGTGTAACATTGGACATGAATAGCCACATAGTGTTGAGCTTTGTAGCTTAGAAGGTACTTCTAGTCTTGTTTCTTTGCTAGGACCTTGATTTGCCTCATTAGGAACTCACATTCAACATCTAGAGTGTGTAAGTGAGTTGCACACATGTTGATGTGATGTGCATGTAAGGAAAGCTAAATTTATGACTAGTACCTGAGTTAAAGAAGAGAAAGATAAGATAAGATAGTTAAATAAAGTAATGTTAGTTATCTTCAGTTAACTTGATGTCTTAAATTTGGCCTTCAATATTAGTTTAAGAAAGTTATAAATTTAACCTAATATGATGTGCTAAGACACAATAGTAGTGCAAGACTAAGAGAGATCAATTCTGAGTGAGTGTGTGTTGGGTCCAACAGAATGCAGTGAGGCTAGTGATCAATATTGTATTTTCTCAGTTGGGCCATTATCCCTGGTATGAAAACCCAAGTAAGTTATGTGATTAATTTATTAATGAAGAGTTGTTGATTAGGAATAAATTTGTGTATATTTTTGTGATTCATATCGAATAATTTTTCTTCCATTATATTTTTATGAGTTAGGAATTTGGTCATGTATTCGTTCCATAATAATTGTTGGGAACCCAATACCAGGTGTTGGGTTCAGAAAGTATAACATTGTATCAAAGTGGAAACTCTGAATCGGTCTTGGAATAGCCAGAAGTTGGGTTCGTATTGGATCACCAAAGTCATGTTGGCTTTGATCATACGAACAATTTTTTTTAGGTGGAGAGAAGTGTTTTTATACAAGCGATTTTTTCTTTGGTAAAACAAAAAAAAACGATTAAAAATAAAAATAAAAAGAAAAAGGGTCTATGTTTTTTATATATAAAAAAAAAGGCTTAGCATGGTGGCTAATAGCCCAACTATCAGCTGAGCCACTCGCTGATGCTAGGTAGTCGACAACCAGCTAACCGGGTAGCATATCCATAACGAAGGCTAGTAGATAACGTGGGCTAGTGGAAAAGGAAGTCAAGCAGATTGCAACCATTGGTTGAGTATAAAAAAATCAAATTTTGGGTGACGAAACAAGCCAACTGCAGAAGTCAGTGAGATATTGAAGACCAGGTCAGGGGCGACAAAGTTTGGAAAGTCGCATAGGATTTGAGCTTTGGGAGGTTGAACAGAAGTCGGTTTGATACATTAGATCGACTAGTGCAAATCGGGGGACGAATAGGGAGACCAACACTAAACCACATGTAGAGGAAATCATCTAAGTCTAGGGCAAAAAAATATCGATGCAAAAACAGGAAAGGGTCAACAAAGCTCAACAGAGGAGGGTTGGGCCAAGGAAAATAAAAAACGATTCAGCGTGATCGACCAACCTCGTAGATTAGGAAAACATGCAAGAGATCGGTGCGAGGGAGCCTGGGTAAGATCCAATAACGGATCAATAAAAGGAGGTTGGGAGTAGAGTGCAACTCACAACAGACTCCAATAGGCTAGTATAGTTTCTGGGCCAAGACAAGCTACAGATATCGAAGGACGAAAATGGCTGATAGACTTTTTGGTCAACCAAAATAATTAAAAAAAAAAAAACATTGTTATACTTCTAAAGTGTCTGGGAAGCGGGTAGTAGACATTGGCAGAAGGTAGAATTAATTGTTGGTCAGTTTGAAAAGGATGGCTACTAGACTATGTTACGAGGATAGTTTGGACGGGGCAAGAAATTTTATCCTGTGGAAGGAGTGTAATGTTCTGTTATTTGAGGAGCAGGACTTGTGGGACATCGTGGAGAATGTTGTCCCAATTCCTAGAGATCCTACTCTTTTGGTTATGATTACTAAGATAAACATGAAAGATAAGAGAATAATCCTGGACTCTATTAGAGACCATGTTATACCTCATGTGACGAGGAATAAGTATGTCTATGAGATGTGGGCAACCTTAACCAAGATGTACTAGAATGCAAACCAAAATTGGAATATGGTATTGAAGAAGAAACTGAGAAATGCCAAGATGTCTAAAACTAACATGGTTGCATCATACTTAACCATGATCACTCATATTAGAGATGATTTGGCAACAGTGGGAGAAATGATTGGCAATGAGGAATTGGTCATATCAACCTTGAGTGGATTTCCTCCAAAGTTGGATGCCTTTGTTGATGGGAGTGTCACACAGGAGAATCTACCTAGTTGGGATAGATTGTGGGATGACTTCATACATAAAGAGACAAGGAGACGTTCCAAAATTGAAGACCAACATGATGGAAAGGATGATGAGGATAATTTTTATCTTACTGGAAAGGGAAAAGGTAAAGTAAAGGGAAGTGGGGGATCTTCTTCTGTGAAGAAATTGAGCAAATTGAAGTGATTTCCATGTCACAATAATGGTCATGATGTGAGCCAGTGTCCACATAAGAAGAATAAGAAGAAGAAGGAAGATCAAGTGGCTTCATCAAAATCAACTGAGATTGATGACTTTATGTAGAAATTCAAGAAGGAATTTTCTCTATTTTCATGTGCTTCTAATAGTAGTATTTTTGTGTGTGAGGATAGTGGACAGTAGAGAGTCCAGTCACATGACGAGGATGAGGTCAGTGTTCTGCACTATTTCAGAGACATGCTCATACTACAATTTGAGTTGTGGAACTAGCACCACTCATGTAGTGAATGGGGTTGGATGTGTCAGATTCCAGCGAGAGTCAAGAGGATTTCTAGAGTTGATAGGGATGTTATTTATTCCAAGGTTTATGGTACACATGATCTCAATATCAGCCTTGGAGGATGATGGATATATAGTTTTTTTATGGGATGGACAAGTGCTTCTATCTTCAAAGGGAGTAACCTTGGATGTAGTTGTAGTGCTTGACATTAGATAAGGATAGCCATACCTGTTGTTGGGATAACCTGTGTGTATATCCTAGGGGATATTGGATACATGATTAGTGTCAGTTGTTAAAAGGGAGTAGGTGGCAAGGAAGATTAGTTCTTCAGGTGCTGCCAGGAGCCTCAACTAGTATGAATGGACATTGATGGATTTTCAAGAGAAATATCCTTGCAACATGTCTGGAAGTGACAGTTCTCAACTCAGGTTTCATACTAGGTAGAAGGAAAGGCTTCAGTGTCAGAGGGAATAACTACAAGTACTGAAATGGGACTGGAGATAGATCTAGGTGGAGGAGGTTCTTCCATATGTACCTCCCTTGCTAAGAGGAAGTTTTAATCTTTGTAGCTCAGGAGGTACTTCAAGTCTTGTGTCTTGACTAGAAGGACCTTGATTTGCCTCATTAAGAGCTTGCATTTGATAGGTAGAGTGCGCAAGTGATTTACATGCATGGTGATGTGATGTGCATGTAAGGCAAGCTAAATTTATGACTTGTACTTGAGTTAAATTAAACAAAGCTAAAGATAGGATAGTTAACTAAATTAATGTTAGTTATCTTCAGTTAACTTGACTTCCTAATTTTGACCTTCAATCTTAGACTAGGAAAGTTATAAATTGAGCCTAATGTGAGGTGTTAAGACACAATAGTAGCACAATATTGAGAGATGATTCTTAGTCAGTGTGTGTTGGGTCTGAGAGAATGCATTGAAGCTGGTAATCAATATTGCATTTTCTCAGTTGAGTTATTATCAATGGTACGAGAACCTAAGTAAGTTTCATGATTAATTTATTAATGAAGACCCATTTTTTGGGTAGAAATATGTATATGTGTTTGTGATTCAGATTGAGTGATTTTTCTTCCGCTGTATATTTATGAGTTTCTAGTTTTGTATTTATTCCGTAATAATTGCTACAAACTGAATATTGGGTGTTGGGTTCAGAAAGTATAACACAAACTTGAGGAACTATGTGAATGAATAATGGTCCATCTATCTCAAATTTTAGGATAAGGTTAACCAGGTTATGAATAATATTCACTTAAGTATTATTAATTGATCTAAGGGATTTTAGCAAATAAAGGATGTAAAAATTATAGCAAATCACGTAATAGTTTGAAGCTAATATCATAGGGATATATTCAATATAAACAAAATGTCACATGTAGAAATACTTAATCATTGAAGATAATATGGCTAGTGGTGGAGTTATATTTTTGTGTTAATAAGGGAAACTTTAGGGGATAAATTTTACTCGCACTAATTTTTCAATATTTTTCCCTGTAAAAATATTTGCTAATTTTCATTTTTTTTCTAAAATTTATTCACTCAAATTCCATGGGATAAAATTATTTTACCTAAAAATAGAGAAAAGCATAGGCCTCTCATTATAGCTAGGTTTCCTACCATATTATGTTTGATAAGTTACATATTTTGTTCATTTGTATGGATGGTGTGTTATTTTTCTTATTTCTTTCATTTTAATTTTAGTTATTTGATAAATTCAATTACTAAGTGACTAATAATAAATTAAGGATCTAAAGAAATAAAATACATAATTTAATATTTCAAAATATTATAAGATATATTGTGATCAACTATTCTAATGGAATACCTAGGAAAATTTAATGATCACCATGGGTCTTCCACCAACACAAGATCATGACCATGATATTCATTTGCAACCAACATGTGTATTGCCTAACTTAGGCCTTACAAGCACCCATATGCACAAAAGTGTGAAATTGAGTATATGGTTCAACAAATGTTATAGGTTAGCATCATTCAACCTAGCCAAAGTGCTTTCTCTTCATTATTAGTGATAGTTTATTAAAATGAAGGTTTGTGGCATATGTGTCTAGATCACAAAGAGTTCAATAAGGTGACCGTTAAAGATAAGTTCATATTACTATCAAAGATGAATTATTATATGAATTACAAGGATCAATTTTATTTACAATGTTGTATCTCCATTCCAAAAATCAACAAATTGGAATGAGGTAAGAAGAAATCCCCAAAACAAAGCTTATAACACATGAAGGTCATTATAAGTTTTTGGTGATGTCACTAGGACTTACTAATCCACCTTCCACATTTCAAATCTTGGTGAATTCTATATTCAAATCCTTCCTCAAAAAATTTCCTTCGTATTTTTTTAATGATATATTAATCTACAAAAAAATCCTTGGAAGAACGTGTACAACATATTGACAACGTCTTAAAACAATTGAAGGATCAACAACCATATATGAAGTCATCCAAGTGTTCCTTTAGGGTTCACGCACTAGAATATTTGGGTAAATTGTATCTCATAAAGGTGTTATAGTAGAACCTAGCAAAACTAAAGCTTTGATGGAATGGATACCTCCAAAAAAATTTAGAATCTTAGGGGATTCTTAAGATCAACAAGATCCCATGATAAGTTTGTTGAGAATCATGGTCGAATAGTAGCATGTGTAATAATGTTATTGAAAAAGGAGTCATTTTGTTGGACGTAAGAAGCAACAAAATCTTTTGAAAAACTTAGGAAGGTTATGTGTACAACTCATGTCCTAGCAATGCCTAATTTCAAAAATTCCTTTATTATAAAGTGTGATACTTAAAGGCACCTAATTTGTGCAGTTTTAATGCAAGAAGGAATACCCCTTTCTTTTCAATGTAATTGGCTTAAAGGAAGTGACTTAATCAAACCCATTTGTGAAAATGAAATATTAGGCATAGTACTTAAAATTAAGGAATGTTTCCCTTATGTGAAGACACTTTGAGGTAAAAATAAGCCATGATAGTCTAAAGTACTTTTTGGAATAATTATTATCTTTATAAAAATAAAAATGAGTTACAAATATGTTAGGTTATGACTTTGAAATTATCTTAAAATGGGAAAACATGTGATGGTAATTTCACTTTAAAGGAAAGAAGTCATAGAGAGTTTACTTTGTGCTATTTCCACTCTACAAGCTAATTAGGCGGAAGAAGCAAAGATAGAATGCACATAATATCAAATGGTATGCAAGATCATTCCAAAACCATAAGAGGACTTGAATTCATTAATATATTTTAGTGGAAAAATGATTCGATGAAATTTCAAGATCAATTATGATTATGTAATACTTCCCAACTCAAATAGAAGGTATTTTTGGTATTGAACGCTGCTCTTATAGAAGGAAATTCATGGTTCCTAGATACTTACCACAACATCAAGAAGGATTATTTTAGAACTTTATTCAAACCATTCTAGAACTTTATTCAAACTAAAGTGTTTAAATTTTTTTAGCTAAATGTTTGGTTTTCCAACATAATCAGGGTGAGACAATTAAGACTGCAAGTCTTCTACAACCATTAGGCATACTAAGCTATCATTGGGGGAGGTCCCAATCGATTTTATTATAGTTTTACCAAAGTTTGAAAGAAATAATGTCATGGCGGTAGTGGTGGATTGAATCATGAAGCATTCTCATTTTTTCTATATTTCTCATTCTTTAAAAGCAAGTATAATAGTTGCAACATTCATGGAGAATTTACTATTTGCCCATATAGAAGAATATCTAATATTTTTGTCAAAAAACAATGTCTTTGGTGAGCAAAGTTATTTTCAATGAGACTTAGGTTCAAAGGTTAGACTCGTCATTTAAAGTATCAATTTTTTTTGCTCATATACAAGAATATCTGATATCACATAATCCACTACATTGCTACCAACTCATAGATACAAGTCACATGGTTATATTTCGACTACTTCATTAAACAATTGAAAATCATTAGGTCTTAAAAACTGTACACTATGATTAATTTAGTTAAACAAATTATCACTTAGATCTTCTAAGTTTATTTTTATTTGTTAGCTAAGACAAAGTCCTCATTCAGAGGATTAAGGTTGAAATATTTGCATAAAAAAGACTTGAATAATAGTAATATTATCATTAAAATTAAGTTAAAATCTCTTAATATAAGAACACTATTTTCATTCTAAGACTATAAATATCTTGATATAAGTTTTTGTAAAAACAATTTTCTTTAAAGTTTGTTTTATAAAAGATCAAATCACTAAATAATTTCCTATTGAGGTAGTTCAATTAACTATTAGCTTGTTGGCCGTAGGAATTTATATATTAGATGAGGCTTCGCTGTATTTAAATTTCAAAGGAAATTAGAGGCCGAGAGTCCATCTAGAGTATTTTTATTCGTTCCTACACCGATTGTGAAGCCCCCACATCCGAATTTTGTTACGTGTAGCGCCCAACGTCGAATTTCAATTATTGTCATCTTTTAGTTTCTTCAAAATATAACGAGTATAGGAAGCCACAGACGTAGCAGACTTCCCCTAACTATGGGTATGTCTGGATGATTAAATTTCAAATAATTTTTGAGGTTTGGTGATACCCATAGTTTTAATTAATTTTTAAGGTTTGGGTGTATTTAAGAGTGTAAATTTTTAATGTGGAAATAATGTTTTAGTTCTGGATAGGTTTAATTTTTTTTTTTTTATTAATAATTAATAAATAAATGGTAATGATTTTTATTTTTCAAAAATTAAATTAAAAAATTGTAATATTTTTTTATTAAAAAAAATGTTTAGTTTAATTAAATGAAAAAATAATTGTTTTTTGACATTTGTTTTAGTTAATTGTGTAAAAATCCATAGAGAATTTTGAAAATCATAAGTTTATATATAGATTTTAGTTTTTTTGAGAATGTGGTGTAGATATGTCATGGAATGTTGGAGACTTCCAATTTTCTGTTGATGTCACAAGCTCAAAGTGCTATTTATATATAGAGTGTTTTGGTATATTTTGATGAGGCAAAAGATAATTATAAATTCTATTTTTTTGAGAAGATGGTGTAGATATGTCATGGAATGTTGGAGACTTCCAATTTTCTGTTGATGTCACAAGCCCAAAGTGTTATATATAGAGTGTTTTGGTATATTTTGATGAGGCAAAGGATAATTGTAAATTTTGCATTTTGTAGACATTTTACGTTACATGTATTATTTTTTAAAGAATTCTTCCTAGTTATGAATTATATTGGCTTTTATGTGATAGGGAAAATGATTAATAATTTTATCATTTTAAATATTTATTTTATATTTCAGTTTTAGTATTTAATGTTGCATTTATTTGTTTTCTGAAACAAATTATTATAACTTAATCATTATGAAATACTATTATCAAGATTGTGTGATACTCAATCAATTTATATTCTATGAAGCTGTTTTTATACTTTACAAGTGACTCTCATTCTCAATCCCTCTTCATGATATTTGAACCTAAAATTTAATAAAAAATAACTTGATTTATTAAAATAAAAATATTAACTTATACAACTAGATAAAGACATCACTATATTTTACTCACATGTGAACAATGACATTTGGAATTAAATATTAGAAAAAAAAAATTAAATATCTCAAAAACAGATTTTAACTTTTTGATATATTATATACATGTTGTTAAGAAATTTCGATGAAAGAAAAAATGCATGTCAAAAAAATATTTCAAAAACTAATATTGATCTTTTAATGTATTAAATTTATATTAGGATATTTCAATGAGGAATAAATACATCTTACAGAATAATTCATAAATACATTTTATAAAATAATTTAAATTTTATATATTTATTATATAGACATCTAATTTAAATTTATATAATAAAAAATAATAATAATATATTCTATTGACTTGAAATTTTATATATTGGATAATTTCTTTACTTTTAAAATTTTCATTTTAATAAATTATTTTTAACCAATCTTGTTAATAAAAAATGTGATGTAAATTTAATCTCATTACCATTAAATAATAAAAAATGTGATGTAAATTTAATCTCATTACCATTAAACCAATCTTGTTCATCAAAAATATGATGTAAATTCAATCTCATTACCATTAAACAGATTAATAGTGACAAACCAAAAAAACTGGTTTGGAGTAACTAGATGTTTATTGTTCCACATTGTTTTATATCTATTTCTTGTGGACGGGAGTGTTCACCATTCCACATAGATTCGCTAATTAAGAAATTGAAAATTTGGATCATTATGTTATTCAATAATTTTGATTTTTTTGGAGCTAAGTGATTTTTATTCTTAACTCAACTTCATAAAATTTTAACCAATAATTTAATAGAATTAAATTTTACATAAATATTATTAAGTAGCATATGTCTGAAGAATTAAATTTTACACAAATATTATTAACTAGCATATTTCTGAAGTGGGGAAAGTAACGTCGAATAGTTTCATTATTTAAAATTGGTAAATGTGAATGCACATAAAATGGAAGGATGCAACTTGTGAGTTAGGGCTACATGTTCTTCGTTAAGTTATCCCCAATAAGTGTCTCTAATAAAGCTCTCAAGAACAATAAAATGGTGACATATAAATAGAATCTTCCAAATTTTCATGGGTCAAGTACAATTTCATTATATAGCATTTCCAAATCAACAAAATAATATATAAAAAGAAAGTAATGATTGTACTTCCTTACTCCTACTTGCCTGCTAATAAGCACTATGACAAGAATTTGGTTAGCTCAATGACAGTAGTTTGGGAAAAAATGGTTTGCAACTAATTAGAATAATTTGCATGACCCCCCAAAATCTCCTATTTTTCATGATAACACAAAAAAACTCTCTAATTCTAGTAATAATGGGCACAATAAAAGTAATGGATTACAAACACTAATTTACCCATTTGTTACATATTATTTGGAAGCTTTCCAAACATACAATTTATTTTGCTAGAAAAGATGATTATTTGAAAAACTCAAAGCTAAAGGAAAAGGAGAATGTGGAGCATCAGCAACGCAGTTGGCCATGTTATTCAAATCCATAGATCTATTAACATAGGTATTCTTATTACTCACAGAATTTTGATTTTCACCAACAATGCATCTTGCCTACTAACCTTTCTATAACAATCAAATGAATGTGAAAAAATAACCGTAAAAAACTATATGAAGTTCAACTTGAATTGAGGAAGAAAAAAATAAGGGAGAGGATTCTATGTAAAGGTACTGACATGGAAATTTGTGTTTTGATGGCAATAAAAATGTCTTTTACTAAATCCATTAAACCTAAGCTAAATTTATCTGATTATATAATAGTTCAATATTTGTTGTAGGAAGAGTATATTATTGGAGGCATGATGGAGATATCGCATGACAAATTTGGTTGAATCATGTTTAACATTCTTGCATTTGTATACTTCATAATACATATATGTTTTCAAGGCCAAAATCATATTGTAATGCATATGCAATATTATTATATTTGTAATGCTTAACATTAGTCATTTGCATTGACTTGGTCATTTTTAATATGTATATCTAGCTCTACATATAAGTTGCACCATAGGATTCATGATTTCTATATACCATCGGAGCAGCTAACGTATTGAAAAATCAGGTCCAACTGAGTCTTCAGTAAGTTAGTAATTGTAGACCGTTTAAAATATTTTGCTTTGTTTTGCATGATACATTCTAATGGTAGGTACTCTACCACACACACACGCACATATAAGAAATGGGAATTTTGAATAAAATAAAGCTATTAAGCCTATGGCATTGCTTACATGATGGCATAACACTGAAGTGTCTTGCCTTGCTTATCAAGAGGGAAGAATCTACTCATTTTAGAGCACCATCACATTATAGTTTGATTTTTCCATCCTGTTATGCCATTGGGAAAACCAATTGCTACATTTTAATCTTCCTTCGATGAGCAATGTCCACATTTCCCCGTCTTTATGTAGTTGAAAACATCACCAATTTATCCTAGTACTCCCCAGTCAAACTCCTCTTGCAGTGCTACTAGGAAAGTCTGAACCATAAGTGCATGTAGGTCATATCTTGACCTACAAGTAGCTTACAAGTTTTCCAAGATAGCCCAACTCATTGACGAGTGGGAAGTTGTTAGATTGTGAGTCCCTAGGCAATCACAATGTTTGAGGCCACATTCTTATGAGTTGTTATATTTATCTATTGATGAGTTGTTATCCTTATTTATTGACAAGTTATTGTCATTATACACATATGAGATGTCAGTAAGAGCTAGATCAAAGGTGGTTAAATACAGTTTCTATAAAATTGACATCATGTAACAAATATGTGTTGAGAATGGCTTAAAGCATTTTACACCAAATTCTTGTGTCTTGTTTATCAGACATCAAACATAAATGCCAAGAAGGAAAATAAAAAACTTCATTTTAAAATATTTCTACTACAGCCTACGCTAGTTCAATTTTCTACAGATACCACTTAACATGAAACGATGAACGACAATAAATTGTCCTTCGCTAAAATTGAAGGGGCGAACGCTCTTTCAGTGAATCAAGGGGTAGGATTATTAATGCTATAATAATGAGGCAAGCTACATCAGGTCCCATCGTATATCTTGGAGAACCTCGGCACATGTCATTGCTTTTAAATGGTATTTAGACAAAGACGCGACAACCTCAGATGCTGACTTTAGATTCCGGTGTGGAGACCAATTCCACCAAATTCCGTGTAATGGATAATTATTAGTTAGATGATATGGCTTTAATCTCCTTAAAAGATTATAGATTATTCTCAATAGTATACATAAATCAAAGAATGAGATTTATTTTTAAAGTAGTTATGTATTTTTTTCTTTTTAATTACATTCATTAATTAAAAAATGTCATATAAACAAGTTTCATATGATTTTGATAATCCATGGTGTTGACCCATGGTATTATAATAAAATTTATTTACAAATTAAGTATCTCCATGATAAAGTGGGGGTGAATTTTTATGACTAAAAATCTTGTTACATGCTCTTAAAAAATGTATATGAGTTTAACTTATATAATAATTCTATAAATAAATTGATTAATTAAAAAAATGTCATAAGAACATGTATCATATGAACATGAGTTATGGTGAGTCAAACATGTGTTATTAATAAAACATGGTATTGTAATAAACATGCATATAGTGAAAACACTTCCTTATCATACATCTAACATTGCTAATATTTTAAAAAATCATAAAAATAATAAAGTATGATTATTAATCTAACATCGCTAAGTCACGGATAAGATTATTAGGTTACGTCAGGTTCCATTGTAGTTCCGCAACACATATTTTCCATGCTATAGAGAATTTAATGTTGATGGCCAGTATATACCCATTATTAAATTTAAAAAAAATATATGTAACGGTGGGGGCATATACTGCTCACCAACATTAAATTCTCTATAGCCTCAGATATAATGGTTGCCTCAGAGTTCTGGTAAAGCCTCGGGATGTGTCGTCGTTTTTAAACGTTATTCAGACAAAAAATGGGGAATAAAAGAAATGTGACATATGAAAATAATAAAGAAATTTTGTGGAAAATTCTTAGCGCGGTATTCTATGGATTGGCTTATCAAATACCGCCAGAGGAATATGGAACAACAGAGCCAGAAGTATGCAATGGAGAAGGGATGGTCGCAATATGGAACAACATAGCCAGAAGTATGCAACGGAGAAGGGAGAAGTATGCAATGTAAAAGGGATGTTGACAATTCCAACCTCACTTTACAAAAATAAATTTTAATTCAATGTTATTGAATGCGTCCCCGGAACTACGATAAATATCAAAACGGCAATCCATTACAACCAAAAAAAGTCCAGCTAATTTAGAGAATTGAGAAAACCAAACAAGGATAAATTTCATGAAAAATATTAAATGAGGTGTGAGAGAGACATTCAACAAGGGAGTAGTCGAGTGGGACTTCTTGAAGTTAGACATGACATGCTTATGGAAGCCCATGCATATATACTTTATATATTTCGGCAACTTTCTGAAAGCCTCTATTATCTAACAGTTTCATTTTTCGGCAGTTGCACACATCTGAATTTTAAAACTTTCTGACAGCCTTGATTTTCTGACAGTTTCATTTTCTGGTAGTTGTACAAATCTTCCTGATTTTATTTGAATTTTAAATTTACCACCTCCCCGCGGGCCTAATTGAATTTGAAATTTGCTGCATCGAGTTGAATTTTTGTTCTGTAATGTGAAAGGGGCTACCACTATCAGCTCTCGAGCATCAGCGAATTTTTCAACTTTCACAGAGCATACTAGTATCAAATCAGATTCCTCACGAGGTGCTAGAGGACCTCAAGTCAGTGAAAGCGAGGGCCAATCTTCTCACCGTTGACACTGCGTTCAAATCAGATCCTCAAGAGGCGCTGGAGGACCTCAAGTCAGTGAAAGCCAGCGCCAATCTTCTGAGAGCACCATTGACACTGCATTGCAAAATGCTCCTTTATCGAGCAATATGAATTCATTGTTTCACACTGGTCCATGTAGTCGAGATTTCAATAGATAAGACAGTTTTTCCAAACCATTTTGCAGCAGCACGATATGAACTGGATATGAAAATTTCAATATGGAGATTGCTGTAAGTTTTTTTTTTGGAAAACTTGTGTATATTTATGTTTGAAATATTTATGTGAAGGGTGACAAAAATAGAATACTGATTCATAATAGGCATTATCCATTTATATTATAAGCAAGTGTTTGTTTGTTTTGTTTTTTTTTAATGATTTATGTTTTTTTATTGTTTTCAATTATATCCAAAGTACCTGCTCTAATGTATGGTGTGCCACCGTATGAAGGTTTACATTGGCTCTCTACCAAATCACTGTATCAAACCTAGAAGGCGAGGAGCAATGAACATTCCTAAAAGTTAAATAGGATTTTTTAATATTTGCATATTTGGAATTTCTAATAATGAGTAAATATTTGTTGTTTTGGATTTTTTAATACTTCACGTTATGCATGAAGTAAGAGTTTATTGGGTTAAGAGGCTTTTTACAGCTCTGGAAATGTCTATGCCTAAATCCTATTTGCATCTTTGGAAATTTCTAATAATGAGTAAATATTTGTATTTTTGGATTCTTTAATACTTGACGTTATGTCTCTGAAGTAAGAGTTTATTGGGTTGAGAGGCTTTTTTACAGCTCTCTAGGGAAATGTCTATGCCTTAGATCTAATGATATAATATGTTAACAAATTCTTAAATATTTTAGTTTAATTTAATTTTATAATATTTTTTAAATTAAATATAAAAGCAAAAAGAAATTAGGGAGATATTTTTCTCCTTCATGTATGGTAGATTCAAAAATATTTTAATTGAAATTTGTATTGTATTTATTTTTTGTTATTGAAATTTCAAAAGTTTTTTAAAACTTTTTAAATGTGAATTTTTCTCAACATTATTTTTGAAAGTTGCACTCTATTGTCATGTGATCTTTTTATTTTTATTTTATGGTTGTTTTGTAGATTGAAAAATAGTATAAATATTATCATTATAAATTCAAGAGTTCCTTTTTTAATTTTGACATTTGAGTTTATGTAGATTAACTATTAAAATATATAATGGCAATGAAGCCAGAATGAAAGGCTTTCTATAATCCAGGAGAGGCATTCTACAACCTAGTATTAGAGAGATGTGTAGGAGTTAGATCTAATGTAAAAAATATTGTATGTCAACAATTTTTTAAATATTTTAGTTTAATTTATTTTTATAACACTTTTTAAATTAAATGTAAAAGCAAAAAGGAATTAGCAAGATGTAGTGATTTAAAAAATGATTCCCTGGCCATATTTAATTTTAATTAATAAGCACATAACAATGTAATTCTTACTTTACAACAAGATTTTGAATGTATATTCACCTACATTTTTACTATGTATATTATTAACTTGCAAATATGTTTTTGTACAATACCATGGGCCAATACCATACCAATACCATAGCAAAAAAAAATAACTCAATTCAAAGATAAAATATTTTATATATATCTTATTTTATTTTTATTTTGTATCTTCTAAATTAATCTGAAAGAAAACATGTATGGGAGTCTGGAGAGATGTTAAAATGTTAGTAAACATTTTGAATTTGTCCAAATAAAATAAAATAAAATTGAAATTAAAAAAATTAATAATTATAATTATCAATACAACATGCATTTTGATTAAGTCAAATTGCACAAAACTAAATTAAAATAAAATTAAAAAAATTAACCAATAATATTAACTTTTTTACTAAGTCAAATTACGTTATAAAAAAATTAAATTAAATTAAATAAAAATTTTAATATAATGTAACTAGGTAAAAAAATAAAAATAAAAAAAATAACCCTATAAAAATAAAATAAAAATAAAAATAAAAATGGCCCATGGTATTGTCTCTTGATATTCATGCGGAATATAGCCAAGGAAAATTAAATGAGCCTAGGTCCATCTTAACTCTGAATCTATCAAGCACCTAGAGGGATCAAATCTCTGCATATACAAACCTCTTTTAGAGTGAAAAGACATTTGATCCCTCTTGGCGCTTGGTAGATCCGGAGTTAAGATGGATCTAGGTTGGTGTAGATTAAATATTCAAATATCTAATGGAAATGAAGCAAGAGTTTCCATACTATTTAAATATAAAATGTACAATGGGTATAAGGATGCCCATGTGCTTATAAATCAACATTGTCATGGCCCCACACTAGTGGTGACTTCCAACCACACATCAGCACGGTGCTGCACCGCCTAAATTTTTCTTTTCAACACTACTCAAGTTTACAAACTATGCCTAACACCAATACTTAGTCAATTATCTTAAGTGTTCACTTCTTTCTTAGTTATGCAATGGAAACACATTCATTAAGTTCACTAATATTATTTACAATTTTACTTCATAACATGTGCAATATCATCAAACAACAGTAACAACAATGTATACACATTCATGAAGGGAGGGGACAACTCCCAAAATAAGTTTGCCCTAAATATAAACTTGTGTAAATATTTTACAATTTTTTTACAAAGTTTACACACTTGTGCAGTTTGTCATATAGGTTTTCCCAATCCTTGCCAAACCTTGTAGCCTTCTGAACATGCCCTGCCCATAGTGTAGTAGGGACCTTTCAACTCATCGTTTAGCCCATGTCCAACTCATGTAGTTCACTCGCTCTATGCAACCTATGTCGCGCAACTCACTCGTGTCGTGTAGACTACCCAGGTCGTGCAACTCACCCATGTCGTGCATACCACCTAGGCCATGTAGGTCACTATTTTCACGCAACAAATATTGTATCATAAACATGTTAAAAAAATCCATTTCAAAACTCGTTCATGAAAACCTATGCAAAAAATTCATTCAAGATTTTTGTTCGACTCGCCACCGAACTAACCAAATGCATCAGACTCGTTTCCTTTGTTTGCCTTCGCTCTAAATTTGATGTGTTATGTGAACTAGAAATGAATTAGTGCCTTTGAACGAGTTCCCTTTGTTGAATATATACACTTGTTTTCCTAAACAATTTACTAAATGACGTGTTCTTTCACTTCACCACGTCGACCTCACCCGTTTTCTCCACGTGATCGAGCCAACCCATTTGATCCACCTGATCGACCTGACTTATGTGACTTGTTTTGTTCAGTTGACCCGTTTGACTCGTTTCGTTCAACCGACCCAACCCATGTAACTCATTTCGTTCAGTAGACCCTTATGACTCATGTGGCTCACACGACCGACTCGACTCGACTCGTTCGGGTGGACACCCTTTGACACCCTCGCATGCCCTCGCTTGAATTTTCTTCACACCTCTGTCACACTCATCCACACACCTGTTGCACGTTTGTTCGCATCCCCGCTACCCGTCACGCTCGTCATTTTGGGTGGGAAACCACTGTTATGACATGCCCGCCTCACGCATCGCACATTTTCAGTTAAATGTGCCCAGGTGACTCGCCCCTCAGTTATGTGTGTGTGCCCCTCCGACTCACCCATGTGTGTTCAATTAAATGAACCCATCGCCTGAGTTCGATTTTTCGACTCTCCCCGAGTTGATGGCTTTTCACGAGTGCAAGTCCAACTTGAGGCCCTGACATCCTCCCCTACTTTAAAAAATTTGTTTCCCTCGAAAAAAAACCATCCCGAAAATATCCATTTCGAAGACCAAATGTCACAAAGTGTCACCAAATCCAACGTCAATTGTCCCTGTTGCATGAACTCCCTACTCTCATCTCACAAACTCCCTCCAAGACTCGTGACTCCATGTGGTAAAGACTCCTCAGTTCATGGTCATTAACCACAGCTCTTCACAATACTTCATACTTCCTGATCATGTTCAAGTTTTCTCCCTCCAACTTAGTTTCATACTACAATCACAAATCATATCGTGTCAATCCACCATTTATCGTCATTATGTGAATGGTTTCTATAATACTCCAACTCAAATTCACCATGCATCTGTGAACTTGCATGGCCCCATGACTCAAACTAGTTGGATGGCCAGTACAACCATCATCCAAATACATGAGAATGCACCTCCTCATGCCTTCGTTGCTCACCCCTATCGTGCAACTCACCCGTGTCATGCAGACCACCCGGGTCATGAAACTCACTCGTTTCACGTAGAAAAACTCGTTTGATAAACCTGTTCATAAAAAATTGTTTCAAAAACTCATTTAGGAAAAATTGTTCCAAAAACTTGTTTAGGAAAACTCGTGCAGAAAAAATTCGTTTAGGATTTTCGTTCAGCCTGCCCGGATGGGCACATGCCCTGTGACACCCTAGCATGCCCCTTGGTTCACCCAAATTACCTAAATGCCTCAAAATCATATCCTTAATTTTCCTTTACTACGCTCTTGATGTGTTATGCGAACTCTAGATGGATTGGTGCATTTGAACGATTTCCCTTCGTTCAATATATAAAATCATTTTACCAAACGATGTGTCCATTCACTTCACCTGGCCGACATGACCCATGTGACTTGTTTCATTTAGTCGACCTGTGTGACTCGTTTCGTTCAGCTGGCTGGTGTGACTCTTGCAGATCACATGATCGACCCGACTCATTCTGGTTGATGACCTATGACACCCTCACTTGTTGTGCCCTATGAATTGTTCGCATGCTCATGTCGCATTCATCCGCATGCCCACTACAAACCAAATCACACACCCACTACACGTCGCACCCATCATGTTGGGCATGCAGCAAGCTCACCCATCACATGTTTCTGGTTATACCTGTCTGGGTGACTCACCCTTCGTTTATGTGCTTGCACCCATCCAACTCGCTCGTGTGCATTCAATTAAACACGCCCATCACTCGAGTTTGGTTTTTCAACTCTCCCTGAGTTTGTGGGTCATCACGAGCGCTCATCCACGGTCCAACTCAAGGCCTTGACAAGCATAGATCCATCTTAACAAGAGATCTAACATGAGCCTAGAGGGATCAAATTTCTCTTGCTGCAAACTTGTTTTAGAGTGAAAAAAACAATATGAAATTTTTTATTGTTTAAATTTTATTTTTGAATGTCATAGAGATTACATAACATGAGCATTGAAGTAGTTTTTTTGTTACTAATATATTTTAAGTATACATCAATATTAATTCATATTGAAATATTTTATTCATAACCCACATTGGATATTTTATTCTATAAAACATTAAAATATTTTCTTTTAACATTTTTTTTTAGATGTTCAAACATTTTCGAAAAATATAAGGTTTAAGCATCTAAGGTGAGTAAGATGCTTAAACCTTATATTTTTACAGGCATTTAAGGTTTGTTTGAGTTGAAGATGTGAAAAAATGTTGGAGAAACAACCGACGAAGGCATGCAGAGGTCCATTCTCATGGATTTGGATGATGGTTAGACTGACCATCCGACTAGTTCTAATCATAAGGGAACGCAAGTGCATGGATGCATGGTCAAGTTGAGTTGGAGTATTATAGAAACAATGCAAATTATGATGACACGTGGTGGATTAACACAATATGAGTTGTGGCCGTACCATGTAGCAAAGTTGGAGGGAGAAACCTTTCACACGATGGGGCAATATGGAGGATTGCGACGAGTTGTGGTTGATGACAATGGATTGAGGAGTATTTCCTACATAGAGTCATGAGCCTTGGTGGGGTTTCGTGCAATGAGATTAGGGAGTTCATGCAGTAGGGATGACTGACGTTGGAGCTGGTGACACTTTGCAACATTTGGTCTTGGCAATGGAGTTTTTCGGGATGGTGTTGTTGATGGCGACAACCATTTTAAAGTAGGGGAAGATGTTAGGCCTTAAAGTTGGATGAGCGCCCATGACAACCCACCAACTCGAGGAGAGTCGAAAAATTGAACTTAGGTGATGGGCTTATTTAACCGAACACACATGATAAAATCGAAGGGGCGCATGCACATAACTGAGGAGTGTGATGGGTGAGGCAAGCACGTTGTAGCAGTGGGCGCCCGCCTAGTATGACGGGCGTGACATATAGCGAGCATGCGAATGAGTGTGCAGTTGGGCATGCGATAGGCATGTAGACGAGTGTGATATGGGCGTCTGGAAAGTTCAGGCAAGGGCGTCCACCGGAACGAGTCAGGTCAGTCGTGTGAGTTGCATGTGTCACATAGGTCATCTGAACGAAACGAGTCACACAGGGTAACTGAATGAAACGATTTAAACGAGTTGGGTTGGCTGAATGAAACGAGTCAAATGGGTTAGTTGAATGAAACAAGTCACACGGGTTGGGTCGGTCGGGTGGAGCAAACGAGTTGGGTTGGTCGAGCAAAGTGAAAAGACACGTTGATTGGTAATTTTTTTGGGAAAATAGGTATATATATTGAAGGAAGGGAACCCATTCAAAGGCACCAATCCATTTGCATTTCGCATGACACATCAAGTGCAGAGAGAAGGAAAACGAAGGAAACGAGTTTGAGGCATTCAGGTAGTTCGGGTGAACCATAGGGCATGCGAGGGCACAACAACACATGTACCCACCCAGGCAGGCCAAACGAAAATCCTCAATGACTTTTTAGCATGAGTTTTCCCGATCGAGTTTTCCTAAACAAGTTTTTGAAATGAGTTTTTGAAACGAGTTTTTCTGAACAAGTTTATCAAATGAGTGAGTTGAACGACCCAGCTGGTGTGCACGACACAGGTGAGCTGCATGACCCAGGTAGTCTCCACGACATGAGTGAGCTACACAACCCACGATGCACAAAGCGGGTGAGTTGCATGAGTTAGACTTGGTTGAAGGGCGAGTTGAAGGGCCACTGTTGCACGATGGGAAATGAATGTTTGGAAGGGTACAAGGTTTTGTAAGGATTGGACAAGACTGTACGAAAGATTGCACAATTGTGTAAACTTTGTAAAAATTAGTAAAATATTTACAGAATTTTATATTTGCGGCAGACTTATTTGGGAAGTTTCCCCCTCCCTTCATGAATGTGTGTACATTTTTGTTACTATTGTTTGATGATGTTGCACATGTTATGAAGTAAAATTGTAAAGAATATAAGTGAACTTGATGAATGTATTTCCATTGCATAACTAAAAAAGAAGTGGAAACTTAAGAAAATTGACTAATTGTTGGTGTTAGGTGTAGTTTGTAAACTTGAGTAGTGGCGAAAAGAAAAAGTTATGCGATGTTGCACTGTGCTCACGTATGGTTGGAAATCATCAATAGTGTGGGGGTGTGACAATGTTGATGTATAAGCACATGGACATCCTTATACTCATTGTACATTCTATATTTAACTAGTATGAAAACTCTTGCTTCATTGTCATTAGATATTTTAATATTTAATCTACACGAGCCTAGATCCATCTTAACTCAGAATCTACCGAGTGCTGAGGGGGATCAAATCTCTTTTCACTCTAAAAGAGGTTTGTATATAAAGAGATTTGATCCCTCTAGGCACTTGGTAGATTCAGAGTTAAGATGGATCTAGGCTCGTTTAATTTTCCCTTTGAAATAGGCTATATTTCGCATGAATATCATGGGTCAATACCATGGGCCATTTTTATTTTTATATAGTTATTTTTTTTTTCTTGTGATTAATTAAAATGTTTACATTACATTATATTAATCTTTTAATTTAATTTAATTTTTTATTTTTAGCTTAATGTAATTTGACTTAGTCAAAATGTTAATAATATTGGTTAATAGTTTTTATTTTATTTTAATTTTTAGCTTTGTGCAATTTGACCAAGTCAAAATGTTGTATTGATAATTATAATTATTAATTTGTATTTTATTTTAGTTCATAGATTCAAAAATTGTAACAGTTCTCCCATACATGTTTGTTTCATATTTAATTTAGAAGATATAAGATAACAATAAAATAAGATATATATAAAATATTTTGATTTTGAAATGAGTTATGGTTTTTGGGCATGTGGTATTAATAAGTCATGGTATTGTAAAAAAACCTATTTGCAAGTTAATAATATCTATAGTAAAAATGCGGGTGAATATACATGGTTCAAAATTTTATTATATAGTAAGAATTAAATTTTTATGTGCTTATTAATTAATATTAAATATAACTATAAAATCATTTTTTAAACCACTATATCTCCTTAATTCCTTTTTGCTTTTATAATTAATTTAAAAAATATTATAAAATTAAATTAAACTAAAATATTTAAAAAAATTTAACATATTATATCATTGGATCTAAAGCATAGACATTTTCTAGAGAGGTGTAAAAATCCTCTCAGCCTAATAAACTCTTACGTCAGGCATAACTTGAACTGTTAAAGAATCCAAAAATGCAGATATTTACTCATTATTAGAAATTTCCAAAGATGCAAATAGAATTTAGACTTACAGAGCTGTAAAAAGCCTCTCAGCCCAATAAACTCTTACTTCAAACATAACGTGAAGTATTAAAAAATCCAAAGGTGCAAATATTTACTCATTATTAAAAAAATTCAAAAATGCAAATATTAAAAAATCCTATTTAACTTTTACAAATGTTCATTGCTCCTCGCCTTCTACGGTTTCATACAGTGATTTGCTAGAGAGCCAATGTAAACCTTCATACGGTGGCACACCATACAGTACTTTGGATATAATTGAAAACAATAAAAAAACATAAATCATTTAAAAAAAACAAAACGAACAAACACTTTCTTATAATATAAATGGATAATGCATATTGCCTATTATGAATCAGTGTTCTATTTTTGTCGCCCTTAACATAAATATTTCAAAACATGAATATACACAAGTATTCCAAAAAAAAAAAAACAACTTACAGCAATCTCCATATTGAAATTTTCATATCCAGTTCATATAGTGTTGTTGCAAAATGGTCTGGAAGAATTGTTTATCTCTTGAAATCTCTACTACATGTCCGAAAATTTCCCTTGACCAGTGTGAAACAATGGATTCATGTTTCTGGATAAAAGAGCATTTTGCAAATTCCTTGTGGAAAAACGCAGTGCCAATGGTGTTCTAAGAAGATTGGCCTTGGCTTTCAATGACTTGTGGTCCTCCAACACTTCTTGAGGATCTGATTTGAATGCAGTGTCGATGGTGAGAAGATTGGCCTTCACTTTCACTGACTTCCGGGTCCTCCAACACCTCTTGAGGAATCTGATTTGATATTAGTATGCTCTGTGAAAGGTGAAAATTTTGGTGATGCCCGAGAGCCAGTATTGGTAGCCCCTTTCACATTACAGAACAAAAATTCAACTCGATGCAGCAAATTTCAAATTCAATTAGGCCCGCTGGGAGGCTATAAATTTAAAATTCAAATCAACCCAGAAAGATTTTTACAATTGCCGGAAAATGAAAATGTCAGATAATCAAGTCTGTCAGAAAGTTTTACAATTCAGATTTGTACAATTGCCAGAAAATGAAACTGTTATATAACAAAGGCTTTCCGAAAATTGTCGAAATATGAATGATATGTATGCATGAGCATCTATAGACATGTCATGTCTAACTTCAAAAAATCACACTATAAACTACTCCTTCAACAAGTGATTCACCCAGTAGAATGAATTCGTAAGAGCTATATTTGGGCATCGAACATTGATGGTGTATACTTTCAATGAAAGCACAAATTCAGTAGGTAAATCATTAGTGACTGTAAATCATCTTTCAGTGACAAATTGGGCTGTAAATCATAGTTCTGTTATAAAACCGTTGTGCTCCAAGTTGACAGAAAAGCTAAGAGTAATCAAGTTCTCAAAACTTTACAGTAACGGGAAAAGGAAAAGTAAGCAACAAAACCTGCAATAAATATTGAACAGGAAATTTTATCTCAAATAAAAAAACACACTGAATTGAAAAAGAAGGAGTTGCAGCTCACATGTGAGTACTACAACTGGAGAATGCACACAAATGAAGAGATCACTCTACATACATTAATGAGAAAGATACATCTTTAAGTACATAGCAAATAAGTAGGAGGTTGTAACCAGACTCCTATATTCTAGAAACTAATCCTAAACTAAGGAGGTATGTTACAACAATGTAACCATTTCTCCATTAATATACAAATAATATTAATTATTTCCAAATCTCCCCTTTAATGGAGAAAGGATTACCCTGAACTTCTAGCATCCCTCTAAACAATTCAAACTTTATACGCCCAAGAGGCTTAGTAAAAATGTCTTCCTTATTGTCACAAGTTTTACAATATTCAACAAATATTTCCTTTGACTTAAGTTTCTCTCGAACAAAATGGAACTGAGTATCGATGTGTTTGATATTTTTATGAAATATTGGATTGTATACTAGCTTGATGGTACTTTGGTTGTCACTTTTAATGGTAGTTGATTCTTTTTGTTCTTCTCCTACATCATTGAGAAGTCTTCTCAACCAAATAGCTTCACATGTGGTTGCACACAATGCTTGGTACTCAGCTTCACATGAAGATAAAGCTACAGTACTTTGCTTTTTGTTGCTCCATGCTATGACCCCGAATCCAATGTTGAATGCATAACCTATGATAGACCTTCGATCATCCAAGTTACCTACCCAATCTAAATCTGAAAATCCTGCTAGAGTAAAATCAGATGTGTCAGTGTATAAAATACCATAATTACTAGTACCACTAAGATACCTCAACATGATTTTTGTTGTGATCCAGTGACTTTCGAGTGGTTTAGACATAAACTGGCTCAACATACTAACAGAGTATGCCAAGTCTGGTCTAGTTGTAGTAAGATATATCAGACTCCCAACTAGTTGTCTATACATAGTGGCATCCACCTCTTTAGTGCCATCGTCACTGCACAACTTTAGATTCTGCTGCAATGGTGTTGCTGCTGATCTACACTGCTCCATTCTGAAATTTTCTAGCAGACTTCTGGCATACTTCCCTTGAGTAAGAAAAGTCTGTCCAGAATCTCTCCATACTTCCAATCCCAAACAATAATGGAGATTTCCGAGATCTTTCATTTCAAACACTTGTGACATCTACCGTTTGATTTCATTGATCAGATTATTAGCATTCCCTATTATAATCATATCATCCACATACAAAGAAATCAAAATAATTTGCCTCTGTTTATTAAACTTGGTATACAGATTTGGATCATTCATGCTCCTATGAAAATTTTGTTCAAAGAATGAATCGATCTTCTCATACCACAACCTGGGTGCTTCTTTTAAACCATAAAGTGTCTTTTTCAATCTACAAACAAGATGTTCCTGCCCCTTTTTAACAAACCCTTCAGGTTGAACTAAATAAATTTCTTCTT
This sequence comes from Pinus albicaulis, assembly GCA_034641835.2. Lineage (NCBI taxonomy): Eukaryota > Viridiplantae > Streptophyta > Pinopsida > Pinales > Pinaceae > Pinus > Pinus albicaulis. Next base: position 381,394,440 of record CM076579.1, on the reverse strand, counting down.
TCAACTCACCATTCAGAAATGTAGACTTAACATCTAGCTGGTGTAGCTCCCACTTATGTTTTGTTGCTAAAGAAATTAGCATTCTAATGGTGTTTAATTTTGCTATAGGAGCAAAGGTGTCATTGAAATCTATTCCCTCTTGCTGTGAGTAACCCTTCGCTACCAGTCTAGCTTTAAGATTTTCTATACTCCCATCTGCATTTATTTTGGGTTTATACAGCCATTTGCATCCTATGGGTGTTTTACCTTTAGGAAATTCAACTAAATCCCAAGTATGGTTTCTAATAATTGATTTAATTTCCTCATGCATTGCAACCCTCCATGCATCAGATTGACTTGCTTCTTTATAATTTGTGGGTTCTACAATGTTTCAAATATTTCTCATTAAAGCATAGTCTTTCAATCTAGATGGTACTCGAGTCTTCCTACCTGATCTCATTGGTAGGGGACTTACCTCAAATCTGTCTGCTTCAGACTTATACGGACTCACATCATTGACTACATCACTTGTTTCTTCTTCTTCTTTCTGCTCTTGCTCTTGATCATCCTTGCTGTTTTCTTCCATTAATAATGGAATGTGCCAATCATTATTACTGTCATTCTTTCCTTCCTCAACCTGTTCATGAAATATCACATCTTGGCTTGCAAATACCTTATGAGTCACAGGATTAAATAACTTATATGCTTTAAATTCAGTGCCATATCCAACAAAGATACATTTCATGGATTTAGGATCTAACTTCTTCCTATCCACCTTGGGTATATGGGTAAAAGATTTTGACCCAAATACTCTTAAATGACTCACTGCTGGTTTGAACCAAATAATGCTTCAAAAGGGGTTTTGAAGCCAAGAAATTTAGTAGGACTCCTATTCTTGAAATAGACAGCAGTGTTAATGGCTTCCACCCAAAAACCGTTTGATAGACCCTTACCTTGAAGCCTGCTCCTTGCGCACTCCACAATAGTTCTATTCTTTCATTCTACCACTCCATTTTGTTGTGGTGTGTGAGGCACTATAAACTGTTGAACAATCCCATGCTATCTGCATAAATTCATGAACTCTCCCAACCTATATTCTCCCCCTTGATCTGAGCAGAGAATTTTTATGCATTTTCATGTCTGCTTTTCTACCATAGATTTAAACTCTTTAAAATACTGAAAGGTCTGACTCTTTTTACTCAAAAAATATATCCAAGAGAATCTAGTGCAATCATCAGTAAACAAAAGGAATTAATATGCACCACCTAGTGACCTGGTCTGCATAGGTCCGCATATGTCTGTATGCACCAGCTCTAGAATATCTCTTTCCTTTCTATTAACATGCAAAGGAAATTCTTCTCTATGCATTTTCCCTAATGCACATCCATCGCAATCCAACTGAAATTATGGAAAACAGGGAGTCCGTCGACCATACCCTTTCTCTAAAGTAGAATGAGGTCTTGCAGATTAAGATGACCGAATCTCTGGTGCCAAAGGTTTTCAGCTGTCGATCTAGTTGCAACCATGGCTTGCTCTGGCATGCTTTTCACATCTATTCTATATAGGCTCCCCACACGCACTCTTGTTGCAACAATTTCCATCTTGCTATCCTTTATGACACAGTGAGTCTTGAAGAATTGAACTTGCATGTCCTGATCAGTTATCATAGATACAGAGATCAAGTTTTTCTTAATTCCGAGCACACACAATACATTCTTAAGATGTCTAGTGTCACCGCTAGGTAGCTTTACCAGAATATCACCATACCCTTAGATCTTATATCTGCTATAGTCTCCTAGATGAATTTTTGACCCACATGAAGTTTCTTCAAGAAATTCAAACCATTCCTTCATACCTGTCATGTGTGAGGATGCGCCAGAATCGACATACCGTATGTTGTCCTCATCTCCCTTAGAAGCTGAAAGGGCATAATCGGCTACAAATAGTCGAAGTTCGTGGCTATGGTCTTCATCTTCCTCAACAAAGTAACCTTTGTGCTTTCTCTGTTTATTCTTTGCTTCATCTGTCTACCTCTTATAACAATCTTTAATCTGATGGCCATTTTTTCCACAGTAAAAACATCTCTTGCTGGGAAAATTATTAGCAGACATACCTTTAAATGGTCTCTTTTGAAATGTGTTGGCTCCCCTCTACTGCTGCTGTTCCTGGGGTTGTTGTTGCTAGTGTGGATGCTTCCCTCTATACTATCACCTTTTCGCCATCAGAGAAATATCATTGCTCTGTGATTTCAAATTTTTCCGCTGCTCTTCTTCTTGTAGAAAAATCCCTGTCAATTCTTCAAATGCAGGGGATTTCTCCCTTGCTGCCAATCCTGTGATGAACATCTGATATTCATCTTTCATTCTATTCAACGTGATTGTGACCGGATTGAAATCAGACACTTTTTCTCCGATATCTCCCAATATATCCTTCAGGTCTTTAACTCTAGCAATGAATCCAATAGTGGACTCATTTTCCTCCATTTTCATCGCAAACAACTTGCCTTTGAGTGACAAGGCACGATTTGTATTCTGTGTCTGGTATAGATTCTTGATCATCGTCCAAATCTCAGTGGACAATTTTCCATCTCTAATATGTGAGATAATATTGTCCTTGACAAACATCTTCAGTATGAATTTTGCTTTATTCTCCCTTTTATCCCAGTCTTGTTCTTGTGCAGATGTACCTGTTACCAAATTTGGTCTTGGCTCATTTCCTATGACAATCAACCATGCATTTGCGCTTTCAAGTAATGTCTATATCTTGAATTTCCAATTGGTGAAATTAGATCCATCGAGTTTTCCAGACTCATGGAGATACGATTCTATACTGTTATTCATTCTGGACCGATAAACTTTTAGATCATCCAATGAATAATTCTACCCAACTGAATAATTGCAGGACACAGTAAAAAAAAATCAATACATACCAAATCCTGACCATTGATCTGCTGGAAACTCCGTAACTTCAATGCGCCACCACAAGGCAAGTCCGATCTGCCACCACTGGGCGAATCCGGAAGTTCAATGTACCACCACTGGGCAAGTCCGATCTACCACCACTAAGCAAATCTGGAACTTCAATGTGCCACCACCGGGCAAGTCTGATCTGCCACCACCAGGCGAATCCAGAACTCCAATGTGCCACCACCGTGCAAGTCCGATCTGCCACCACCGGGAAAATCTGAAACTTCAATATGCCACCACCGGGCAAGTCTGATCTGCCACCACTGAGAAAATCTGGAACTTCAGTATGCCACCATTGGGCAAGTCTGATCTGCAAAATTTGCAGATCTTCCCAAAGAGAAAGAGGTTGGCACTTTTCCGAAGCTAAAAATCCGCACCCAAATCAAAATCCATGTATCTCCCAAAACGGGTGTGGGTATGGCTTGCACCTCCACGCTAATGGCGTATTTCAGTGCGTTGGCATGGGTATGGCCCTCACAGTCGCACCAATTGTGCTTCTCGGCACGACTGAAAGCGATAAAAACGCACCAACCCTTTCTTCTGCTCAGAGATGGTCAGTCATTTGAGACCTATGAGTTAGGCGTTGTTGCATTCCACCTGCTCCTACGAACACGAAGCTCCTGTGAGCACAATGCTCCTATGTACACCTTAGCCACTAAGGCTCTGTAGTTAATAAAGCTAAAAAAATCAGGCTCCCCCTACTCTGTGCTCTGATACCAAGATAAAAAATCACACTTAATTGAAAAAGAAGGAGTTGCAGCTCACAGGTGAGTACTGCACCTGGAGACTGCACACAAACGAAGAGATCACTCTACATACATTAATAAGAAAGATACATCTTTAAGTACATAGCAAATAAGTAGGAGGTTGTAACCAGATTCCTATATTTTAGAAACTAATCCTAAACTAAGGAGGTACGTTACAACAATGTGAGCATTTCTCCATTAATATACAAATAATATTAATTATTTCCAAATATCTCAATATCATCATGATCATGATCATTTTTCATTAACTATAGTTTATTAAATTTTTCTGCAGGATTTCTGAGGCCGAGATCCATTCAAATTTTGGATTCACCTGAGATCTTTCTCTTCTGTTAGCGAATAGAGATAGCGGTTTGGTATTGGTGTCTGGGTAATGGCTCGAATGGGGATAGCGGTTTGGCGTTGGTATCTGGGCGGTGGCTTGGCACGTACTAGGGTGGGAAAATGTTTTAGCACTGGCAGTTTGTTCGAAAAGCAGTTTCGAGTGAGGTGAGATTGGTTTTGTCATTCCATGGTGGGCAGCTATGTTACAAAAACGAGAAACTACAATGGACGAGAACGACAACGGAGTTTGGAGGTTTCTTAGTCAAGAAACGAGGAGAGAGAAAATAATAAAAAAATGAAAAATATAAATTTAGTTTTAATCTTCAATGTAATTTCAACTAAATTTATAGCCCAAATTTTATTAACCATATTGATGCTTAGAAAATTGACTATTATTATGCCTCTTAATCAATTAAGTGCACACTGTATATATTCTTCTATATTTTGAGCTTTCAACTGATTATGGTTTTGTGAAGAAAATCCAAATATATATATAACTGAAGATCAAAATACACTAAAATCAAAATATACTATTTGGAGAGAAACAATAAATAAAATTTTCATTTGAATGTGAATTGCTTAAACCATATATAATTAAGTTTAAATCAAATTAAATGGAAGCTATAATAAAGAGCAAAATCTGATGAAAAAAAATTATAGAAAAAAAAAAAAACATAAAAAAATTTGATATTCATCATATTATTTAGATTTGAGTAAATTTCCCATATTGTAACAACACTTTTAACAACTAATCTAATGTCAAGTTAACTTACATCCTAAAAATTAAATAGATTTTCTAGAAACTCCACAAAACCCATATGTTCACTTTAGGGAAGCAAGGAACTCATATGAAAGAAAATATATGTAGTGACTAACGAGAACGGTAGTAAAAAACAATGTTCCCGTAGGGTTTCCATTCGTTTTTTCCAGGGAACTGTGACAACCGTCCCGTTTCTAGTAACGGAGGCAGTTCAGTGAGGATGTTTCACAGTCAACCACTACTCTTAACACTTACCAGCCTGTAATTGATTCTCAACAAATGACACTTGGTAATCTGTAAATAGCTATGGACGAAGCCTTCCAGTGAACCACTCCCTTATAAAAAGCCTTCGGCTTAATAATAATTAATAATAAATTAATTAAAATTTATTTATTTTTTATTACCAAATAATAAATTAATGATTATTAATTAATGATAAATAGATTGAAGTAATTTTCTTAGAAAAATTAAGAGGCCAGGATATGGCGAGTGTTATTTTTTCTGGATTATCTGTCATTTAATGCGGTGTGACATATACTCTCTACTTTTAAATTTAAACGAATTTAATTCTAAAAGTGAATAGTATATGTCACACTGCATTAAATGGCAGATAGCCCATAAAATAAGCTTTGTCTCAAGATATTGGCAAGCCCGTCTCAGCCCTGTAAGAATGTACACATTTCTTACATAGCTGACAATATGGTTATTTTTAGAGTTTTAAAATGTTTAGATAAAAATAGCAATTCACAATACATATGGAAAATGTAAATGTATTTTTATTTTTTTTACATTCTTTGGGTTTATAATATTAATCCTAGCGTTTATAATTCGTTAGGCTTATAACATAATTCCTAAGGTTTAATATATTTCTCTTAGGTTTACTTTTCGTGGAGTCTATAATATTAATCTCTTGGGTTTAATTTCCCTAGATTTTATAATATTAATCCTTTAGGTTTATAATATTGGTTTTATAATAGCACGTTTAATATAATATTGGATTTATAATATTGGGTTTGATGATTTTAGGGTTTATAATATTAATATTAATCCCTTATGTTTATTAATCCTAAGAATTTATAATATTTATCCCTTGGATTTATAATATTTATAATCCCTTGGGTTTATAATTTTAACCCATTGCGCTTATTATTCCTCAAGGTTTTTAAAATTAATCACTTTGGTTTATATCATTAATATCTTAGGTTTATTATTACAGTTTATAATACTAATCACAATGTTTTGTTTATATCATTAATATATTGTGTTTATTATTGTATTTTATGATACTAATCATACGGCATATACTACTGGGTTTGATGGTGTTAGGATTTATAATATTCGGGTTAATATCACGATGTATCACATTGTTCTTATTAATAATGTAACATTTTAATGGTATTATTTAATTTTTTTATTAATCTTAAGGTTTTCATATTTTTCCCTTGGGTTTATTTTGAGTTCGGTTTATAATATTAATTCGTAGGATTTATTTTCACTTGGGTTTATTAATTCTTTTGATTTCTTATTATTCATCTTAGGGCTTAATATTTTCCCTTCGATATATAATATTAAAGCCTTCCCTTTATTTCCCGTTGGGATTATAATATTAGTCTCTTAGATTTGGGTTCATAATATAATTCCCTAGGATTTGTGATATTGCAGTTTTTCATTTTTGGTTTATAATATTACTTGTGTCATTTTTAATATTAATCATATGGTTTAAAATATTTATTGTAAGGTTTATAATATTAATTTTAGGGATACAATATTAATCCTACAATTTATAATGTTGGATTTTATAATATTAAGACTTATAAAAATTGGTTTAATATTAGAGTTTAATTTGGTTATGTTGGAATGGTTCATAATTCCATCATTATATATAAAAGTTATTGATACTTATATGAATATGTTAATAAATTCATATTAATCATTGATGATGATGATGGTGGTGGTGGTTAACGTCCACTAAGACCAAACTTTGGTCTATCAAACCTATAATTTTCTTAGTTCTTAATTGTCTGGCTTCTAGTCTTTCTTGGTGAATTAGAATTATTATATTATATTAATTTGGATATCGTTAAATATATAAATGCGTGTATATATATATATATATATATTTTATTATTTACATAATTAATAAGTACAAATAATCAATTTCTTATAGCCACATTAAAAATATACAACTAATAATTATTAATGTGATTTATAAATTCCTATGGGTGTATATCAACCACATTTACTAATGTGGTTGTATATATGCTTCATATACGTTGATTATGTGTTTCATATATGCCTATCAACGTATATCAACCACAATGGTAAATGTGTTGTGCTAGTTGTAATCTTTAATAACTAAATACCGATTCTTTAATGCGGAATAAAAACTTAAAAGAATGGAAAAGTAAAAGCTTTAAAAAATGCCCAGTAAATCTTACCTCCAGCCATTGATGCCTCACAATGTATTTTAAAAGAAATGATGTGCAGAAAAAGTGGTTGAGGAGAGCAGAACAGCCGTAAGCGTTATTGCACAATACTAATAATGAGAAGGAGCAGCTTTGTGATGAAACAACATTCCTTCAAACGCAGAAATCTTCTTTTGGAAATACACGCGAACTTTTGAAAAGAGACAGACACGTCATACTCATAGGCGATGAATTGTCTTGAGGATCTTGATCTTGATCATTCCGGAAAATATTAAACAGCCAAATTTAGCTAGTTCATTACCCTTCTAGCTGACAATAGCTGCGTTAGTAGCCTTGAAAAATTATGCATAGCTTTCACCAACTACTCTCAAGATATGAGAATGATAGAATGCTTAGAATTATAGAGACATGATAAATCACGGCTAGTAATAATGCAGAGGAATAAGATATTGAAACTCCCAAAACAAAAGGCAATATATATCTAAACTCCCCATACAAGTAAAATTCACACAAGCAGAAAGAAAAGGATATAGAAAATCTGAAAAATCTTCCAAGCTCTGCTAACTCTAATTGATGGTGTAAAACTGAAGGAGATTTAGTTAATGAGCTTGGGGACCAAACAGAAATACTTATAGCTAAGCTTCCATCAAGCTTCTATTGGCTATGTGTCAAGTTTTCCACAGATCATGGTAGAGAACTGCAGTGGGAGTAATGGACCACTTCAAAAGCTCCCAACAAGAAATTAATTAACTGCAGTTGATTTCTGTAATTTAAGGAAATAACTATAGTTGGTTTCCATAATTTACTGCAGTTGGTTTCCAGAAATTTACTGCAGTTGTTTTCAGAAATTAAGCGGGTTGGGAGAGGGAGTGTAGCATTCTCCCACTTGGTCCATACTTCCAAACTTAATGTCTCATCTTAAGACCCATTGATATTATTTATTAAGTAATAGATACATGAATCATGGCGATAAGTCCTCTAATGACGAGTATTATCTTCCATGTATTACTATGTATTTTTTTCTATTAAAACTTATGTGGCAACAATTTCTTAATGAATAAACCCTATGTTTATTCTTGGTCCTACACAGATGAATTCTCTCAAATAAAATTAAGGTGCACATAAATATGAGAAAAACATCACAATAATTAATAATTTCATTAAAAATAACATTGTTAATGCAATGGGAAACTACATAATGGAACCAAGTCCCATATTCATTACATGATCCTTGAATTTAAACGGTGGCATGCCCTTAGTCAAAGGATCAAAAATCATCAACTTAGTGCTAATGTGCTCAATGACCACTTTATTTTCTTTAGCACGTTCCCTTATAGCTAAATACTTAATGTCGATGTGTTTATTTTGACTCCCACTTTTGTTGTTCTTATGCATAAAAACAACAGATGAATTGTCGTAATATATTCTCAATGGCTTAGAGATAGAATCCATAATTCTAAGCCCAGAAATGAAACTCTTAAGCCATACACCATGTAAATTAGCCTCAAAACAAGAGACGAACTCGGCTTCCATAGTGGAATTGGCAATCAAAGTCTGCTTGGCACTCCTCCATGATACAGCTTCGCTGGCCATCATAAAAATGTATCCTGATGTTGATTTGCATGAATCAACACATCCAGCAAAGTCAGAATTTAAGTAGCCAATTACTTCCAAATTGTCCGTTCGTCTATACATAAGCATGTAGTTTTTGGTTCCTTGAAGGTACCTCATTACTTTCTTTGCAGCTCTCTAGTGGTCTAAACCTGGATCACTTTGATATCGTCCCAACATTCCCACAACGAATGCAATGTCAGGTCTTGTGCAGACTTGAGCATACATTAGGCTTCCGACAGCAGAAGCATATGGAATGTTCTTCATTTTTTCCCTTTCAAATTCATTCTTCGGGCATTGGTTCAAACTGAACCTATCACCCTTCACAATGGGAGCGACACTTGGTGAACAATCCTTCATCCGAAATCTCTCTAAAATTTTATTAATGTAGGTTTCCTGAGACAGACCCAAGATACCTTGAAATCTGTCTCCATGGATCTTAATGCCAATGACATAAGATGCCTCACCTATATCCTTCATATCAAAATTTTTAGCGAGGAATTGTTTCACCTCATGCAGCAAACCCTTATCATTGGTTGCTAGCAAAATATCATCCACATATAAAACAAGAAAACAGATTTTACTCCCACTGACTTTCAGGTATATACATTCATCCATAATGTTTTCTATAAAACCAAAAGAAGAAATTACATCATGAAATTTCAAATACCATTGGCGGGATGCTTGTTTTAATCCATATAATGATTCCTTGAGCTTGCAAACCAATTGCTCACCATTACTAGAGGAGAATCCTTCAGGTTGTTTCATGTAAACCTCATACTCTAGATCTCCATTGAGAAATGCCATTTTCACATCCATTTGGTGCAACTCCAAGTTAAAATGGGCTACTAATGCCATAATAATGCACAAGGAATCTTTCTTAGATATAGGAGAGAAAGTCTCCGTGTAATCGATTCCTTCTTTCTGAGTGAACCCCTTTGCAACGAGTCTTACCTTGTATCTCTCAATGTTGCCCAATGAGTCTTCTTTGTCTTAAAGACCCATTTACATCCAATGGATTTTGCACCATTAGGCAACTCAACAAGATCCCAGAATTCATTACTCTTCATAGAATTCATCTCTTCCTTCATGGCATCATACCATAATTCTGATTCTTTGCAACTCATGGCTTGTGAAAAAGACTCGGGATCATTTTCGACTCCAATGTTGTAGTCAGATTCTTGCAGATACACAACATAATCATCAGGGATTTCTTATTTCTTTGGTCTAGTAGATATTCTTAATGTTGTACCACCATCTTCCTGAGAAGTATGTGGTTCAACTCGTTGTTCAAGAATTCTTGGCAATTCTTGAACTATATAATCTACTGGAATGTCGTCAGCAGCTTGTGGAACTTCAACAATTGGTTGTTCAACACTAGTTTATACTTGAGGGGTGTTGTGAACAATAACCAATCTTTCACTTGAGATGGAAGGTTGATATTCTGAATGATCCTTCTCAGAAACTATGTTCCTAGTTTGATTGCTCCCACTGATCAAGTCATTTTCAAGAAACTTTGCATTTCTTGATTCCACAATCCTAGTGTTGTTAGATGGACAGTAAAATCTGTAACCTTTAGACCTTTCAACATATCCAATGAAATACCCACTAATGTTCATTGGGTCCAGCTTCTTCTCTTGTGGATTATATATTCTCACTTTAGACGGGCATCCCCAAATGCGCATATGTCGCAAACTCGGTTTCCAACCTTTCCATAATTCAAATGGCGTTTTAGGAACAACCTTGGTTGGAACTTGGTTTAATATATACACTGTCATCTTAAGTGCTTCAGTCCACAAGGATTTAGGAATATTGGAGTTGCTAAGCATACTCCACACCATGTCCAATAATGTTCGGTTTCTTCTTTCTTCTACACCATTCTGGTCGGGTGAACGAGGCATGGTGTACTGGGCAACAATCCCATGCTCTTGAAGAAATTTTGCGAATGGCTCAGGTGCTTGTCCATCTTCTGTGTATCTACCATAATATTCTCCACCTCTAAATGATCTCACAATTTTAATTTGCTTGCCGCATTGTTTCTCTACTTCAGCCTTAAATATCTTAAAGGCCTCTAATGCTTCGCTCTTTTTATGAAGCATGTAGAGATACATATATCATGAGTAAATCATCTATAAAAGAGATGAAGTATCTCTGACCATGTGAGTCGATGTCTGGACTACATATATCGGTATGTATGATCTCTAATATGTCCGAACTCCTATTGGCACCTTTCTTTGACTTGTTGGTCTGCTTTCCCTTTATGTAGTCCACACAAGTCTCAAAATCAGTAAAATCCAGAGTATTAAGTACCCCTTCATTTACCAATCTTTTAATTCTTTCTATGGAGATATGACCTAGTCTCCGGTGCCATAATTTAGAGGAATTTTCATTAATAACACATCTTTTAGTGCCAGTGTGAACATGCATTGAATCATAAGTGACATTGTTTTGTAAATTAATGCAGTAAAGACCATTAGACAAAATACCATTCCCAACACAATCAAATTTATAAAATAAACTGAAGGATGTTTCTGAAAAGTTAAAGGAATATCCAAAAGGTACAAGCCTTGAAACTGAAATCAAGTTTCTAGAAAAACTTGGTACATAAAAGGTCTTTTCTAATTCTAAAACAAAGCCACTACTTAAAGTTAAATAGCATGTTCCTATAGCTTCCACATGCGAGCCCATCTTGTTTCCTGATAAGATGCTTTGCTCACTGCCCACTGGCTTCCTTAGGTTTTGCAAACCCTGCAAGGAATTCGAAATGTGAATTGTTGATCCAGAATCAATCCACCAAGTGTTAATATTGACATTAACCATATTAGATTCATAACAAACAAACGAGATTGGATTACCTTTGTCTGCAAGCCATTTCTGAAATTTGGTGCATTCCTTCTTCATGTGTCCCTTCTTTTTACAGAAGAAACACTTGGAATCCTTCTTGATATCGGCTTGGGGAGGTATTTTACCTTTCCCTTTCCGATTGGCTTGATATTTTCCCTTTCCTCGCGTTGCCAGCATTGCACTTTCTCCCATTTCCATCACCAGTCTCTCTTCCTCTTGAACACACATGGTCATGAGTTCATTAATTGACCATTTATCCTTATGTGTGTTGTATGAGATTTTGAAGGGTCCGTATTGGTGCGGAAGGGTGTTCAGGATGTAGTGCACCAGGAAAGACTCTGATATTTCAACCTCGAGTTTCTTCAATTGAGCCACAGTGTCCCTCATTTGCATGATGTGCTCGCGCACACCTTTCACACTGGTGAGCCTTAGGGATGAGAACTTCATGATTAGGGTGCTTGCTAGTGCCTTGTCTGAAGTGACGAATTGATCATCAATGGCTTTCAGCAAGTCTCGGACCTTTTCATGCTGTTCAACGGAACCACGAATACCAGCTGAAATTTTAGTCTTAATGAACATCATGCTTAGGCGATTAGATCGTTCCCATCGTTCATAAAGCGTGATGTCCACTGCAGTGCTGGTATTATTGAGTGTCGGTGGTTCATCTTTCCTAATAGCATAGTCTATGTCCATCCACCCCAAATGAAGGAGAACTCTCTCCTTCCAGAGCTTATAGTTATCTCCCTTAAGTTCAGGGATATCAGTACAAATTTCAGAGAAATTTGCAGGTTGTACAACTGCATAAAATTAAAAATCACATGCTTATGTTAAAATTGAGGCATAAATAAAATTTCATGCTTTACCAATGTAAATCATGCTTTAAAATTGAATCTAATGACATAAAAATTGTCTGTGGACTAAATTTTCAATTCAAGCAGATTCAATTATTCTTTATGATAGAATTTATCAAATTATTCACTTAATTCATAATTCTAAGGGTATATTATGATTATAATTTGATATAAATTCTATCTTAGTTTTGAACTTTATGATAAAACTATTAATTCATAACTCCTGTGGGTAAGTTATGAATATTTTATCCTAATTAATTATATAAATATAACAAAAATTCCTGTGGGATAAAATTTATTATATTTAGTATAATTAATTACAATTAATGTCTAAATATTCTTTATGTGATCCTAATCAATCATAATATATAATTTTATTTAATTAGAGATGTTGTGGCTATTCTCTAATCAATTAAAATTATATGGATCAATAGACATTATTTCTTACATAAAAATTAACTTGATATAAGAATAACGATAATTTGCATAAATAAAACTCTAATATTCATGCATAACAATTATCCAAATTGCATATAATTAAACTAAATATTATAAGCATAAAAATTAAGCAAAAATTAGACATATTTCTAAATATATGCTTTAATTTAGAAAATTCTAAAAATATGACATTTAGCCAATCATATTAATAAATCACCAAGGCAGAGATGTAAAGTGGCTCCGATACCAAATGTAAGCTTTAATAACTAAATAATGATTCTTTAATGCAGAATAAAAACTCAAAAGAATCGAAAAGTAAAAGCTTTAAAATTGCCCAATAAATCTTACCTCCAGCCATTGATGCTACTCACAATGGATTTTAAAAGAAATGATGTGCGGTGCAGTGGTTGAGGAGAGCAAGAATAACCGTAAGCGTATTGCACAATATTAACAACGAGGAGCCAAAATAACTTTGTACAAAACAACATTCCTTCAAATGCAGAAATATTTCTTTTGGAAATACACGCGAACTTTTGAAAAGAGACAGACACGTCATACTCATAGGCGATGAATTGTCCCGAGGATCTTGATTCTGATCATCTGGAAAATATTAACAGCCAAATTTATTAAACAGCCAAATTTAGCTAGTTCATTACCCTTCTAGCTGACAATATCCGCGTTAGTAACCTTGAAAACTTATGCATAGCTTTCACCAACTGCTCTCAAGATATGAGAATGATAGAATGCTCAGAATTATAGAGACATGATAAATCATACGCAATACGTAGGAATAAGATATTGAAACTCCTAAAACAAAAAGCAATATATATCTAAACTCCCATACAAGTAAACTTCACACCAGCAGAAAGAAAAGGATATAGAAAATATGAAAAATCTTCTAAGCTCTGCTAACTCTAATTGATGGTGTAAAACTGAAGGAGATTTAGTTAGTGAGCTTGGGGACCAAACATAAATATTTATAGCCAAGCTTCCATCAAGCTTTTGTTGGCTATGTGCTGCTGTTCCACAAGATCATAAGAGAACTGCAGTGGGAGTAATGGACCACTTCAGAAGCTCCCAACAAGAAATTAATTAACTGCAGTTGATTTCCATAATTTATGGAAATAACTACAGTTGGTTTCCATAATTTACTGCAGTTGGTTTCGAAATTTACTGCAGGTTGGGAGAGGGAGCGTAACACTAGTTCATAGTACATATGGAAAATATAAATGTATTTTTTTAATCTAATTAGAAAAATAAAACAATAATTTTTATAAAAGAAAAGAAAAAAACGGATAATCAACTCTTATAAAAGAAAAGAAAAACTTTGACATAATCAACTCTTACACACTTACTGTGAACATTGTTTATAACAGGATAGCATACCAAGCATTTCTGCCATTCGATCCCACCCTAAGAGTAAGAAAGGATACTATTTAACACTCACAGAGCAGCCCTACTAAGAACCAAGGATGGACAACAGATACACAACAATCTGAACTCCTTGAATAAAACAGAGAGATGAGGGTGGATTGATTGTTGCCTCAGTCCTGTTTGAAAAAAATCTTTGATACCATTTCGCAGGTGTAACTAGGAGGAATTGGAACTGTTTATTCCTAAAGTGATCCACCAAAATTGAAATCTATCTTCAGAAAACCCTAGCTAAAAAAGTAACAATTATCCACAAAATTGAAACTTCAGTAACTGTAGATGCTAATTAATGGATTTTCACTGTGCAAAGCCCAAGGTCATCAAAATTAGACTTGTAATTGGAGATTAGGAACCCTCAAATGGAGTATGTAGGAGCATTGGATTAGAAAAGTAAGCAAATAAATGAAAGACGTGAAGGTAAGAATCAAGATACCAAATTAATGGATGAGAATGAACATATGCTTTACAAAAAGTAGTAATCCTTTGTGAACAGAACAGTCTTAATGTGAGTGACTGAATTGTTTACATCGAATATTTTTTTACAACAGTAAGAAAACTTATTGTTACTTGTTACTTGTTGGTAATATCATGTTGATAGTCAAACCTGATGGTCACGAAGATTGTGGGGGAACTTGGTTGCCACACCTGGAACTTGGTTGATAGCAACCTTTTGGTGGTCAATGAGATGGTTACCAAAAAAAACTTATCATTATTTGTTGGCAATTGCTTGTTGATGGTCAGCCAGATGGTTATCAAGATTGTGTGAAATTTGGTTGATGGCAACCTATTGGTGGTCAGTGAGATGGTTACCAAGATTATGTGAGATTTGGAAGAGATTGGACATCTTTTGGGATATTATAACTCTCACAATTAGCTTGTAATCTCAACCTCTTTTATTAGATTTGAATTTAAAACACTAAACAACACACAAACCAGCTCTCAACCTCTTTCATGAAATTTGAACCTAAAATCCGATAAAAAATAAATTCCATACAAACCAAGTGATTTGTAACTCCTAAGCATATATACATCATATCTATTACAATACCACACAACCCAACTCTCAACCTCTCCCATGAAATTTAAACTTAAAATGTAATAAAAACTAAACCTTACACAAGCCAACCGATTTGTACCTCCTAGGCATATATACACCTTATCTATTACGATCCTACATAAACCAACTCACAACTTCTCCAATGAAATTTCAATCTAAATTATGATAAAAACTAAACCCCACACAAACCAATTGATATGTACCTCATAGGCATATATACACCGTATCTATCACAATCCCACACAAATCAACTGATATGTACCTCATAGGCACGATCCCACACAAACCAGTGCTCAACCTCTCGAATGAAAGTTGAACCTAAATTACGATAAGAACTAAACCCCACACAAGCCAATTGATATGTACCTCATAAGAATATATACACCTTATCTATCACAATCCCAGAAAAATTAACTAATCTGTACCTTATAGGCATAATCTCACACAAACCAGCGCTCAACCTCTCCAATAAAAATTAAACCTAAATTATGATAAGAACTAAACCCCACACAAACCAATTGAGTTGTACCTCATACACATATATACACCTTATTTATCACAATCTCACACAAATCAACTGATTTGTACCTCATAAGCACATATACACCTTATCTATCAGAACTCCTGCCATATTTTATCAACCAACCATGTATCATTCACAACAGAGCTCAATCTTACTGCCCAAAAAATCAAAACATCTAGGTTCATGAAATGATGAATGTCATGCAGTGATTAAATTTGAATGGTTGGCCATAAGCGATTATCCATTTAAGCTCATTGCGTTGGTGTTGGTAACATGATAGAATAGTCTTGCGGGGTAACCTTCATAAACTTCTTAATATATTAGCAAAACATAGCTATTCAAATAAATTGCAGAGTCTCGATCAAAATTTATGACAAATTTGTAAAAAGCCTTAGGAACCACCACGGTCTGCAACTTAACCAAAAAAAATGCAAAAAATTTCGTGTATCTGTTAATGTAAGGTAATTACTCTAGCATGTAAAGTTAGAGAATCAGTTAAGTGAGTGTTGAGTTGTGTGATAGATAAATTTGGTGAGTGAGTAAGTTGAGTTATGTGATAGATGATTTTGGTAAGTGTGTGCATGTCAAGTGATCTAGGATAAATACCTTTCACCTGATTCATTGTATTCATTATGATTGACACAGACATTGAATATTAATAAAGGAGCAGTAACTCATATGATTTGTGTGAATTGTTTTGTGTTTCTCCTCTCTGCCTTTCTAACAAATTGGTATCAAAACCTATTGAAAGATCCAAGAGAGAGAACGGATTAGTAGCCATCCATGAGTGAAAAGATCGAAGAGATAGGGCAGATTAGTGGCAATTTGTGAGTGAGAAAAGAGAAATATTTTTTCCCCTGATTTGAGCTATAACGCACCTTTTAGTGAAATACAGGGCGTTATAACGCCAATGGACAATAGCATCAGCCTCGTTAAAAGCATTAAACTTGCATCGCATGCACATGGGTTTCCTTTGTGGTTTAGAGTGTTACAACACTAACGCAGCGCATTGCATTCGGGAGCAGCATTAGCACGCATTGCATGTCAATAACTGTCGCGTTATTAACGCATAGCCAAACTATATATTCGGTACATGAGAGTGATTCGGTGCATGAGAGAGTATTTTTGGTATTTCTTAAAAGGATTCGTAGCAACCTTCTTTAAAAGGTTTTATATCTTTAAAAGGTGATTCACTAGGCACGTGAATATTTTTATAAAATTTTCTTTTATAAAGTATTGCATGAAAGAGTTTTAAGGGGTTTTATAGAGTGGTTTTATTTTATAAAAGATTTTTTTTATAAAAAAAATATAAAAGGATTTTTTTAAAGGTTTTTTTGTTTATAAAAAAAAACAAGTGCATATAAAATAGTTTGTGGTTTTTGGAGTTTTTATTGTCAAGAGAATTTAGGGCTTTGCACAGTACATTAGTCCACAAAAAATTGTTTTGGAGTTTTGTCAAGTATGATAGGTTTTTTGGAGAAGATTGTGTCTTATGGGAGCACATATTAAACATCAAACTACAACATAAAGGGGGGTTTTAAGACAATATTTAAGAAAATTTTTGGGTAAATTGTCTTAATTTGAGACAAAAGAAAACTTGTGTATTGTCTTTAATATTGTCTTTGAGCGGGTGTCTCAAATTAAATTGTCTTAAAATGTTGTCTCTATAAAGACAATATATAACACAAGCATTTTTGTCTCTCCAGAGACAGTTTCATTTTTGTCTCTCTAGAGACAATAGTTGGGATTAAATACATATTGTCTTTAAAGAGACAATGTCTTTGATCATAACTATTGTCTCTCTAGAGACAAAAGAAAATTACATTGAAAAATAATATCTATTTTCTCTTTAGAGACAATATAAAATAATGAATCTAGAAAAATGTCCCACCATTGAAATAAACCAATATTAAAAGTATTTATTTAAAAATAAACTACAATATCATTAATTAATTCATATTAGGACACAGTGGAATCGAACCACCGACCTCCTGCTTATAAAGCAGGTGCTCTTTCATTCATCTAGCACCCTTTAAAGAATTATGTGAGAGTTATGGTAGTCCTTGAAATTGCATACATAGGCATTGATTTTAAAAAAATGCACGACACAAAATTGCGTAATCTTTGTAAAATATAAAATCATGCAGCCCCTATTTTTAACTTGATAAAAATAACTCAATGGAGTTATCTTAATGTCACTTTTGTGTGAAATCCATCAGCATCAACAACTAATGCACGTTTTTTAATCTGCATATAATAACAAGGGAAGTTGCAAGGCAACAAGTCCCTACCAAAGAAATCTAAATGCAAATCGTTGATCTGAAACTGGTATCCAATCGAATCAGCTGTAGAGTCACCTCTGTGTGGTAATATAGTGTTATGTAATACTGATTTTAGTACCGCATTCATGGGACCATTGCACAAACATTGATCATTGCTTCTAATTGAACCGGAATTGATCACTATTGTAGCCCTACGAAGAAAATGAAGAAACAATCCACTGAAGTTGCTTTCTTATTGCTCTTTCAATCCTTCTTAATGCCTTGTCAAACTATGCTCAAACCAAGAGAACATATCTACAGAATTTTAGAAGCTACATTTGTAATAAACGTAATTCCAACCATCATGAAAATCACTTTGAAAAATGGATGCGATTTAGAAAGAACCTTTTTCAACCATCATGAAATTTAGAATGAACATATAAATCCAGAATATACGTCCAATGTCCTATATGTGTTCAGGTCAAAAATACAATATTATTTTTTTTTTAAAGATTTTCAAAAATCAAGATCATATGATAAAAATAGAAATTACCTTTAAAAATATATAACCCTCATGACAGAAAATAAAAATCGGATAATAATAAAAATAATAAAATAAGAATCGTTGAGTATGTGTTTCTTTTAAAAGCTTGGCGTACCACCTTGTGGACTCTACAAACTTCGACTGTGTCGCAGAGGTGCTTCATCTGATTGCATGACCATATAATTGGCTACTTGGTTTACTTGACTTGGTTTACTTGATTGGCATGGATTAGTATCTTGTTCAACCAGATGTACAACTTTTATCCAAGACTCTTAAATGAGACAGAAGCACAGACAATGGTCAAGGCAAAGGTGAAACTAGTTTACCATTTTAAAGGAAGAGATTCAATTGCTTCCATTGCAGATTTTGTAAAGTATTTCCAACACTAAGACTTGGTATAAAATCACTTTAAAAAAGAGACAACATCCTGAAAAGTAGTGATAAAAAATTATTACCTACATGATCCTAGGTCTGGCCCATATCACTTTGGCAAGTTACCAATTTTCCATGATTTAAATAAAAAAAAGATGTTTCTCTAAATCTAGCAGAGATCAGGTCCTCTCCCATCATGCACCTGTCATCCTGAGTGAATGTGTTCTTCCATTGATCTGAAAGGTATGTTACAACCTATTGTTCAAATTCCTCTTTCATTTTAGTCGTGGATTCTTCACCTACAAAATATAAGTGCCAATTGGTATTTGCATGCTCTAGTTGTGGTGTTTGCATGTTGTTGTGGTGTCTGCATGTTGTTGATGTCTATGGGAGGATCATGGACTACTGATGTTTTGAGCAATTGATGACTATTGATGTTTTGAGCATGTAGGTGCTTGAAGATGTTTTCCTATCGATCTGGTTAAGATGCTTGCTTCTACGCCTCTGATGATGCTAGCTTTGATGCCTCTGCCTTAGTCTTAGCCACTGGTCCTAATGTTGCTTCAACTAGATTTGATCTTGGCTATGTGGGGAGCATATGCGTCCGCCCTCCTTTACCTTTCAGGTAGACACAAGAGCCACCTTCCACTCGAACCATCAGGGTCATAGAACACAGTAGATGTAAGATTGTTATTCAACATTGTTACCGATGAAATAGGTAACCTGACCTCAAAATGGGAACTCTAACCCAAAAAGACTCAAAAAACATGAAAAAACACCCCAAAAACAAAAAAAGTGTATTCCAGAACGCACTTGGTTTTTTTTTTAAGGTCAAATTTCAACATTTTATAAAATTATGCTAAAAACAAAAAATTTTCTTGAAAAAAGGATTGAAAAAACACCCTCAAAACAGAACTAGTTGACACTGGAATAACCAAAAAAAAAATGTCATATTTTTTACATTTTTAAAAATAGAAATAACATTTTTTAATTTTTTAAATTCAAACATTAAAAAAAACCTAAAATTTAAGAAAAAAAATAAATTAAAAAAAAAAACATTTTAAAGCTTAAAATTTAAAAATATATAGGAATAAAAAAATAAAAATAAAAACAAAATAAAATTTTTAATTCAAACATTAAAAAAAAATCTAAAATTTAAGAAAAAAAAAAATTAAAGATTAAAACTTCAAAATATATAGAAAAAAAAAACAAAATAATAATATTAAATTAAAAAAAAAAACAAGTTAAAAAAAGAAAGAAATTATAAAAAATAAAATATAGAAATTAAATTTAAAAAAGAAAAAGAAAATGTTTATAAATAAAAAAAAAATAAAAAAAAAATTAAATTTAAAGAAATATATTAAATTTTAAAAAATTTAAAACTTTAAAATAAAAATTAAAAAGAAAAAAAAACATTATTTAAATTAAAAGTAAAAAAATAAAAATTAATTAAAAATAAAAAATGAAAAATAAAATACAATAAAAATATTAAATTTAAAAAAATATATATTAAAATTTTTTTTTTTTAAAAATAAATTAAATTTAAATTATAAAAAATAAAATATATATATATGAACTTAAATTAAAAATATATATATATTAGATTTTATTAAATTTAAAAAAAAATGTTAATATTAAAATAAAAAATTAAATTTAAAAAATATATATATATTAAATTTTAATAAATAAATGAATAAACAAATAAATTTTGAAATAAAAAATAAATTTTAAATATAAAAAAAAAAAAATTTAAAAAAAAAAGTTAAAAAACTTTAAAAATCAATTAAAAATGAAAAATTGGAAAAAATAAATTAAATAAAAAATAAAATAAAAAACAAATTAATTTGAAAATATTAAGTTTAATTTAAAAAAAAAAAACTAATTTTAAATACACAATTTTAATTGAAATAAAAAAATATATAAAAAATTTATGTAATTAAAAAATAATAATAAAAAAATTAAAAATTAAAAAAATATATATATTAAGTTCAAATAAATTAAAAAAGAAATACAAAATTTATTAAATTTTAAAAAATTAAATGAAAAAACTAGACATAAATTTAATAATAAAAGAAATATGAAATTTTTTTTAAAAAAATCAATTAAATAAAAAAAATACAAAATTTAATAAAAATTATTAACAAAATTTTGAAAAAATAAAAATAAAAACAAAATAATAAAATTAAAAAAAAAATAAAAAAATAAAAAAATAAACAAAAAAAATTAAAACAAATTAAATTTCAAATATAAAAATTAAATTAAAAGAAAATAATTTTGAATTTTTTGAATTTAAAAAAAAAATTTAAAAAAAAATCAAATTAAAAAAAATAAATATTAAAAATAAAAATAAATAAATAAATAAAATAAAAAATAAAAAGGATTTTTTTGTGAGAGGCTGATTTCGGGAATCGGCCTCCCACAAAAAATCTTTTTTTTTTTTTTTAAGATGAAATTTGTGAAGAAGAACTAATGCCACCAAATGGAGCCGTATTTCGCCACCATTATATGGATAGTTACATCTTAAAAAAATAAAAAATAAAAGCATTTTTTTTGGGAGGCCGATTCCGGGAATCGGCTTCCCACAAAAATGTTTTTTTTAAATTTTTATAAGATGTAACTATCCGTATAATGGTGGCGAAAAGTATCCGATGTTGCCCTAACAAACAAGCTAGCGTTTTCATGCATCCAAACAAGTTGGCCTATGCATCTGAACAAGCTCGTTATAATGAGGGCTTGGTGGTTATTAGTGAGGGCCATATTAGGTTTATGAGAATTTTATTTAAACTAGTGCATTAGTTTCTTTCTTCCTAAGAATTTTATTTAAACTAGTGCTTAGTTCTTTCGTGATCTGGGCTTACTACATAGATGGTTTCACCAGCCATTGCGTGGTTTCTCGATAGGCTTACTGCATAGATCGTTTCACCAGCCATTGTGTGGTTTCTCGATAGGCTTACTGTATTAATACACTAGTGTGTGCATTGTGATGTCATTCCTCTCAACTCCAGACACCTGGCACCCATTAAAAAATGTGAAGTACGTACAATTTTTCATTGGGTAGGCAGATACAAATCACTTTCTATTCTACTATTGGTGGAAAGAGCTTTAAATTTATATGAGACAAGGTAGGATTTCGTGATTAATGGCAGGACCCATTTAAAAATAAATAAATAAATAATTTGTTTATTTGATATAAAAAAATAAAAAATTTAATTTTTATATTTGAAATTTAATTTGTTTTAATTTTTTAATATATTTTTTTAATTTTATATATATATATATATATATATATATATATATATATATATATATATATATATAATTTCAAGAAATTAAATTTTTTTTTTTAATTAAAATTTTTTATTTTAAATTTAATTTGTTTTAATTTGTTTTGTTTTTTTTTAATTTTGTTTTTAAATTTAATATTTTAGATTAATTATTTTTTAAAATTTAAAATTTATTTATTAAATTTATTAAATTTCAATTTAATTTAATTTTTTTTTTAATCTTTTAGTTTATTTAGTTTTTCATTTTTTAAATTTATAAATGGAGTCGTCTAACGAGCCGGAGGAATTGCCCGGACGGTCAAAATTGGCTGGAATCCGGGCCAAAAAAATTTAAAAAATCTTGCAGAAACAGTGTTTGAATCCTGATTTTGACATTGGAAATGGATTCAGCACCATCAAAAACCTGGAGGACACCCAAAATATTAAACTTTGATGGTTCTAACATGGATTTAGAAAAATTCCTGCCGGATTTTCTGAAAATCTTATCGGAATTTTCATGATTTTCAGGGCGATTCCTCTGGCTAGTTAGACTACGGCTTTATAAATTGTTTCATTTAAAAAAAACAGTAAATTTATGTATATTTGTTTTTTAATTATTTGCACGTGGTTTTTTTCATTTTTTTTGTTTTTTAATGATAGTTTTTTTTTTTTTATTCTTTTATTTTAATTTTCTTTTTCAATTTTCAATTTTGATTTGTTTTGTTTTTTTTTTTTTAATTTGTTTTTTTTGATAATTTTAAAATTTGTATTTTTTTTTCTTATTATTATTTTTTTTTTAATTTAAATTTTTAAATTTAATTTTTTTTTTTTTTGTATTTTATTTTTTTTATCTAAATTTTAATTTTGTAATTTTAATTATTTTTAAATTTTTTATTTTTTTTATTTTTATTTTAATTATATGGTTTTTTTTAATAACTTAGAAAAAAATGTTTTTGATGTTTTTTTTTTTGGTTAATTTTTTTTTCTTCTTTAAATTATGTGTTTTTTTTCAAATTTTGTCATTTCTTTTGATATAATTTTTGAATATTTTTTTTATTTTTTTTTAATTTATTTTTGTTTAAATTTTTTATTTTATGAGTTAGTTTGGTTTTTTTTTACATTTTTATTGGTTTTTTTATTGTTTAGATATATATATATATATATATATCCAAGTTTTATGTTTTATTACCAACATGAAAATCACCACTCTAAAAAAAAAGAGGTTGATGCTGCATTAATACGTTTCAAAATTAGCATGAAAATCACCGCTCCAAAAAAAAAAAGTTGATGCTGCATCAATACGTTTCAAAATTAGCATGAAAATCACTAACATTTTAAAACAAATATTCATACTTCATAAATAAAAATATTAGAGTGTCAAAAATGTGAACCAAAAAAAGGGGTGATTCTGCATCACCACTTTTCAAAATCGAGTGCTTTTTATGCTACCAAAAAAAAATAGGTAACAGTGTGGTTACCTATTTCATTGGTAACAGTGTTATTCTTGAACCATAAAACTAATTAGCACCAACCGACCTCTCTATCGCCTCAGATTTTGATGACTTTGCTCGTCATGGTTGTAAGCAACCTAGTTGTCCTAGAGATCTGACCCTACACTAATGATAGTAAATGCATGCAGAAAAAGCTTCAAATAGGAAAGCTAACCAAGTGGAACTAACAGAACTGGAATTTCAGCATACTTGTGCATACCTTATGCTATCTACACATGATGGTCGCTTCTGCTAGACTTCAACTTAAAAGAGAAGAAGGCTCACAAAATGGGTGAGTTTGATTATGTTCAATTTTAACTATTCTAACTTTCTCATGTGCTTTCAAAATTTGTAATAGCATGAAGCTCTGAAGAGTAAATACAGGAAAAGTATATTTCAAACATACCTTTGATCTAATTTGAACTTTTTTTTTTCTCAATTAAGAACAAAACAATATTCAAATATATGTATACAATCTAGCCTATTCTGTAGACAGGTAAAAATTCCATCTATAGAGATAACATTACTCAGATGTATTTCCTTATATCCAAATTAGAATGAGTAAAGTAACATGAAGCCTTCAAAATAATCGGTTGTTAATAAATTTATGTCTTAATCTTTCCTCCAAGTAAAGGGTTTGCACCAAATAAATTCTAGACCCTTCTGATGGCTGAGAAACTATCACAAATTTCTCCTTTCTTTACTCCATTCCACTGATAGTTTCCACACCCTTTTTTGCACTTACAATTAACATTCTTCTGAAGAGTCATCCGTTGTAAAATCACAAATATTTCATTATATCTGCTTATGTTTAAGAAAAGATATCCTATTTTTTAATGTTGTAGGTAAGGAAGTGATTGAATCATTAAACTATTGATTTGTATCAGCAGAGAAACCTTGAACCTTGGAAGTATAATTACAATCCCTTGCTTCCTCAACATTAAAATTCCCAAGCAATGGAACCACCTAAAGTTCAAACATGGTTTAAAGTATTAATTTAAAAATATATTTAATCATGAATAAACTGACATAAGAAGGAAGAAGTAAAATAAAATACTAAAAGCATGGACAATATGGACAAATTTACTTAAGTGGCATTTAAAACAATACCTAGTCCCTGGGGGAGCTACAACCACCATCAACATTTACATAATGAACAAGATAATCAAAATGGCATTCATTCAGTTTCACCTATGATTGTAATGGCAAACAAATTGAACTTCTTATTATAAACAACACTCAGCTCCCTTTTGCCACAACGGCTAGAAAAACTAGTATAGTTGCTCTGCAGCCTGTGATGCCAGGCACAAGTCCTTTTACCTACATTTGGAGATCTCTTTAAGGTTGTACTAGTATTACCTAGATGTTTAATATGACTACTCCCTTTTGTGCACAACCTCTCCCAGATTCATTGACAGAACTAAATGGCATTGTTTGTTTATTGGAAGAGATCAATTTTCTAAAGTGTTGTACCCAAGGGAATCCTAGAACTGTTGGAACAAATGATTGTCGACCCTCATCGAATTGGGGTGGCTTCTACCAACAACCTTTTTTCCAAACCTTGAACTGGAGAAATAAGAATCACTATAAATATGAGTATCACACGCTTTACTTCAAAAAATAAAATTCAAACAGGTCCAAACAGAAAATCCCATTAAATAAATTAATTAGTCATCTAAAGCACGCATATTAATTCAAAACCAAATCAAACACAGTTATCATGGAAGATAAAATTACCTCATTGAAAGAAGGAAAATTAATCCTTGATTCAGTGCTATTTGGATCGAGATTTTTTGGCTCTTTAGGAGTCTGGCCGCACAAATCAAGGGCACAATACTCCTTGTCATACATTTTATTGACAAAATATGCCTCATTTGAGTCAAAGTATGAAATATCCTTCTCTTCAGTCCATTATGTTTCTGGAGAATCCAAAATCCTTGGAAATTGAATAAAACAAGAGTCTTATTAACAAAACAATATTTCTTCATTTTGGTAAAATGAAACCAAAAAACATTTGTAAAAATATTTGTTGCTAGTAAACTGCAACTTACAAAAGGTCAACAAAAAATGTTGAAATATAGCTCCTCTTGGCCACAAGAGAGTTAAGAGTTATGTTTTCGAAGCAAGTGACTAGTTCAAATGTCCAGGATACTAAGACCGCCTTAAACGGATTCCATGTGCAAGAGCATTAAATTTATCTAGACTCCTTGGTACTGATTATTATCTAATGATTAATCTCAATCCATTACTAGGCAGAGCTGAAGTCTGGATAACTATTGGGAACTAAGTCCCTCTAACTAATGAAACTTACTATGACTTCAGATTGATGATATCAATTTGAAGGGGGTCTCCTTGGATGCTTTAAGGCTTCAACTTTGAATTCCCAGGAGAAATTGGTAATCCAAATCTACAATAAAACTTGCTGATCTCAACAAGATTTTCAAAATTTGTAGTTTTTCTCTTCAAATCAGTGATAACAAACTTTAGAGTGATTATACATGTCAAAATAACAAAGAAAATTCACAAATTTGCTGTAAACAACCTTTGTTTATGGGATAAAAGTTGTAGAACAACTAACAAAATTGACCAGAAACACAATGAAAACTCTCCAAATCATTGTTTTATTGTTGATATGAGATATACCTCTATTAGCACTTCAAATTGAGCAAGTGTTTTGTAACAAAAACAACAAAGAAACTTAATGTAACATTAGGAAATCTACTCACGCTCTCACCTTGGTTGTTTCATCTCACTATGGGATGGTCATTTTCCAGCGTAGGGGGGGAGGTGTTGCTAGGGGATCTAACTCCTAGATACACATTTTTGTTCATAAATTAGACCTTAGATTAATGAAAAAGGTCATTGATGTTTCTAATTAGGAAATTAAAATCATCAAGCTAGGTTGTAGAGAAACACTAAGGTAAATATGATGAACTGAGTTATCATTTAAATCTTTTACAAGGAAGTTTAATTTGCAATGGTCTGTTACAGATATGAATTCATTATACTAAACAAAAAAAATGATAAAATATGTGATAAAGTGGTAAACACTTTCCTATCACATGGTGCTTGGTTCCTATCAAGCAATCGTTAAAGGGAGCATACCAGATCATCCTTTTGATGAGGGCTTAATTCTACCTTTATATTTTGTAACGATGAAATTCTTACCTCTCCAATTGATGACAACTATGACAAATATGAAGAAAATCCAGCTTTGGAGACCTCAAATGATATGCATAAGGGAAATCGAAAAAGTACAAAGCACTGTACACAATGTAATGATAGGATTTTTCTTGTTCTGGAAAGTGTGTGCAAGGTTTTCTCACAGCAAACAGTAAGGTAAAAGGAGAGGGTAAATGGGATGAATTTGTTTCTGTTCAGTTATCATATATCATAGATGGCTTGACAACAAAGATTACTAGAAATTTTAGTGAAGAGCAGACTGTGTTTAATCAAATAGTCCACTGAAATTTCTCAAAGAGACCTTGAAATCTTGGTTGCCATATCTCTTCTCTATGGAAGAAATGGACATTCTCAAGATGTTGTTACATATGATGAAATTGTTGGGAATACAAGAGTTGTTGAAAATGGACCATTCAGTACAGAGGTGATGAGGATCCCAACATATTTTCATTTGGATTTTAATGTGTTCCATATAGTTGGATACACTGAAAAAACCGCCCAAATGCTTCAATAATCACAAAACATGTTCAAGAACCATATAACACATTTATAGAATTGTTGAATATAACTAAAAATATATAGTGCAGTTTAAGGAGTTCCCAAACCAACGGTATCTGACGTATTAAGTAGAGATATTTTCTTCTAACAACATCTAGTTCCAAATAAACATGGTATCAATGTTATGATTATGAGGCTTTTTAACCTATGCAATCCATAGTTCATTCATCCCATTACCTCTATAAAAGTCACCAATGCCTCTATAAATGCACTGACTACGTAAGTTTTTTCTACAGAGAAATATGCTTAAGCAAAGAAAACACATACCTAGATATGTTGTTGCGAGCTATTTGGTCTACAAACAAGAACTAAACCTCCAGAGCCTGCTGGTCCAGGCACATGATGCAGATTGTGTGAATGTGGACTTGGAGTGTAGGCATCGTCCAACTCTCCTTCTAGATCACCATAACAATTGCGGCCTACTTGCCTTTTTTGGGATCCATCAGTTGTAGCTTCTCCTTAAAAGGAAATAGAAACATTCATTGAATATGAATGGACAGCCATATGACCCCTTTTCTTCATTTCTTTTTCATTGCTAAAAATTTGTTACGAGTTAAAAAAAAAAAATTATTGCTCAAATAAAAAGGCAATACAACTGTATGCTCATTAAAATGTGACTATAATACAAATCACACAGCGAGTCATGTTTTAGATAAAATTTCATATTTGTGAATCAAATGACTCTTGTGCCACAAAATAAAGTCCAAACTTATTTTGATATGACCCACTACCTAAACATACGACAAACATAAAATTAACGGAAACAAGGTCAAAGATGAAATTTAAATGCTTGAGCATTTGAGAAGATGATGTTTCTCTTCTGTCAACTCCTTCAACTTTGCCTCCAATTCCATTTTTCCCTTTAATTTTTCAGCAATGATGAAACTTACATGCTTGAGCATTTGAGAAGATGATGTTTGTCTTTTGTCAATTCCTTCAGCTTCGCCTTCAATTCCATTTTCTGCTTTAATTTTTCAACAATGATGTCAACTCCTTCAACTTCACCTCCAATTCCATTTTCCCCTTTAAGGTGTCAGCAATGATGAAATTTACATGCTTGAGCATTTGAGAAGATGATGTTTGTCTTCTGTCAATTCCTTCAGCTTCGCCTTCAATTCCATTTTATACTTTAGTTTGTCAACAATGATATGTGCACTTTTATGGACCTAATAGGACAACGTTGTAGGAACGGAAATTACTTATATTGCAAATTCTAAAATAAAATTGTAACATTTAAAGAATTATGTCACTACAAGGAAAAGACCCTCTAGCGGATGTTTTTGAGGAACCCTTTATAAAAATACCCTAAACATCCATTTCTATCGGAGGTTCCTAGAAGAGGTTGGCGAGCGGAGGTTTTTGCGGATGTATTTCGTCCGGTGCTCTTATCACCGTAAAACGCACCAGTGCTTTCATTATGAGAAAGCACTGATGTGGTTAAAACATTGGCACACTGGACACCATGCGCTCCGTACACACCGGCCCAGTGCATTGTATTTATGTACGCACTGGTAATTTACATAACTTCCACACTAGCGCCTCATAAAAAATGCATGAAAACTGAAACCGCTTGGGTCGCCCTTAAACGCACTGGGTTGCCAACGCACCGGGCTGCCCTGAAATCCCTACGCACCGGCACAGGGTTAAATAAAAAATTGCAACAAAAAAACTGCACATAAAATATGCAGACTGGAAACTGTGTGTTGCGTACACACCGGCCTGGAGAGTTGTATTTATGAAGCGCACCTGTACTTTACATAACTTCCACACCAACGCCTCATAAAAAATGTGCGAAAATAGAAACCGCCCAGGTTGCCCTTAAACGCACTGAGTCGCCAACGCACCGGGCCACCTTGAAATCCCCGCGCACCGGAACAGGGTTAAATAAATATAAAATTACGGCCAAAAAACTGCACACAACATAGGCACACTAGAAATCATGTGCTCCGAACACACCCACCCGGTGCATTTAATTAAGGAACTACACCGGTGCGTGTGAAATCGTTAGCACCAGTGCCTGATAAAAATACCGCGGAGAAGAAACAGCCCGGGGTGAAGTAACAAAAATGCACTGGGGCCCCCATAAACGTTGTGCACCTGAAAAGGGTTAAATAAAAAAAACATTACGGCCAAAAACCCGCACAAATCATTGGTTCACCGGACACCATTCCCGATGCGTCATATTACTGTAGAGCACCGGTGCATGTAAAATCGTCAGCACTAGTGCCTGATAAAAACCGCAGGGAAAAGGAACAGCCCAGGACGGAATGACGAAAGCACCGAGGTCCACATAAATGTCGCACACTAGAAAAGGGTTAAATAAAAAAAACATTACGGCCAAAACACTGCACAAATCATTGGCTCACCAGACACCATTCCCGGTGCATCATATTACTATAGAGCACTGGTACATGTCAATGCATTAGCACTGGTGCCTAATAAAAAGCGCACAGAAAAGAAAAAACCTGGGGTGGAATGACAGAAATGCACCGGGGCCCCACAAACGCCATGCATCGTAAAAGGGTTAAATAAAAAAAAACATTACGACCAAAAAACCGCACAAATCATTGGTTCATCGGACACCGTTCCCGGTGTGTCATATTACTGTAGAGCACTAGTACGTGTCAACTTGTCAGCACCGGTGCCTGATAAAAATCACGTAGAAAAGAAACAGCCCAGTGTGGAATGACGGAAACGCATCGGGGTCCCCATAAACGCCGCGCACTGGAAAAGGGCTAAATAAAGAAAACATTACGGCCAAAAAACCGCACAAATCATTGGCTCACCGAACACCGTTCCCGGTGCATCATATTACTATAGAACACTAGTGCGTTACATATACTCCGCACCAGTGTGTCATAAAAGCGCGTGAAAACAGAGACCGCCCGAGGCGTCATACTGAAAACACACTGGTATGCTAATAAAATCACGGCGCACCGGAACAGGGTTAAATAAATAAAAAATTACGGCCAAAAACCACATTTTCACTTTTTTCAGTGCTATAGAGCTCTCAAGCACTGGTGCAAGTTATCCTTGTTTGAGCTGCACTGACATCCGTGCTCCCATTGCACTGATTGCACGCACTGCTGCTATGCATTGCCACCAATCTCCAGCTTGAATTTTATAAGACAATGGACATAATTTCTTTTGCAAATTCTATAGCCAATATGCCTCCTCGAGGGGTAAATGTACAGGTATTTTTCTTGTTTTTCCATAATTAACCTTTTAGCAGATTAGAATTTTAAAAAACCTTAAAATTAACCATTAAAAAAAAAAAAAAAATTGTCACGCGGTGTGCTTGAGTTGTTCAGCTCGCACCGGTTGCCGGTGCTGCTTGTAAATTTACAATTTGCACCGCCACTAGTTCTAACGGTATCTGCACTGGTTCCAGGGTGGTACCACAAGGCATACCATGTTATTTTAAACAATTTTAAAAAGTGTTGTGTGGTCGTTTACCAAGCCGCACCATTGACAATGTGATATAGCAGCAACTCGGTGCATTGACGGATATAACCGCCCCAGGGTGTGTAATGTTGTCAGCACCCCACATACCGCAATTCGACATTGTCAACGGTTCGGCCTGGTAACTGGTGCTAAGGGTATCCACACCGGTTCTGGGGTGGTACCAAAGGCACACCGTGTTATTTTAAATTTCTTTAAAAAGAGAGGTGCGATCGGTTAACTGGCCACACCGTTGACCTAGTTGAATAGTGGTGATGTGGTGCATTGACGGAAATAAACGCTTCGAGGTGGCTGTTTTTGTCAGCGCACGACTTACCTTATTTGGCCTGCGTTAACGGTGCATCCTATTAAAATACCGCACTAACGACTATGTACGGTGGCAGGAAAGCGGTGCACTGACTTAGCTATACCCCCTGGGGCATATAGTGTAGTCAGCACACCGCCCTCCTGACACCGCACGTAGTGAATGGTGCGCTAAAAACATTTTCTGGAGCACCGTCCCCGGTGCGCTGTATATCATTAGGTGCACCGTATTCGGTGCGCTCTGTTGAAGTACGCACTGGGACCAATGCGTGACTGTGTTTTTGGCGCACTGAATGTTGTTTTATTTATTTTTCAAAAAATATTTATATACATATATTTCTAAATACATGTGTCATTTAATAAAAAAATTATGTTTAATATGTCAATCATTCAGAGATGTGAAAGGAGAGAAGAGGGGAAACAACAACAACAACAACAGGTGGAACAGTATAACATGGTTTGCCTATGGGAGGCAAGAGAGAAGGAGAGAGATGTGTACCCTCGCCCTATTACAGTAGCGACGCAGGGGCTCCTAAGGTAGGTAGGCCTCCTCAATTTCTATGAGGAGGCTACTTCCCTAAAGTCCCATAGTTTTTTTTTGAGACATCTTATTCGAAGGTGGAATGCCTAGCTACAGGATTTCCGGGTTGGTATCAACCAGTGGTACATGCCCACTGAGGAGGATGTATATTTTATTACAGGGCTATCGAGGAGAGGGGTGGATTTTCCCTCGTTCCCTGAGGTTCCAACTAGCTGTGTGGTAGGGAGTCAGTTAGTTTACTCCCAGAGATACATTGGAGCAAATTTAGTATCTCCTACAGATTTTTAGGTCACTGGAGGGCAGTTATGTATTGGTGCATTTGGTCGTGAGGAGGTCCAGTGTCTCTCACTTATCCTTTCAACCATTTCACACAACACTAGTGATGGGCAACGCATTAGTTGCTCGATTTTATATTATGTTGATTCTTTACTACAGTAGCCACGACTTGTCAGGTGGTCTGCCATTTTTTTGTGGTAGTTCTGTACAAAATTAGACAGATGTCGTGATCATGCACAAGGGAGGGTCAACTTCCCTTTTGCTTCAGAGCTTTTTTGTTTATTTTTTGAGAGGTTTCCAGAGATGAGGCCTAGTTTTCTTCGGCAGCCTCGTAGGCCGATTATTGAGGCACGTATGCACATGTGGGGGCAGATGATGCCCAAGAGGGAGGAGACTCTTTTTCTAGCGAGGATATCAGATGATGCACTAGAGTTGCTAGCCATTGTTGATGAGCATCCCTTCATTATGGCCCCCTGTCTTTATGCGGGGTTAGATTGGCGAGGGTATGCCAACATCCTCTTCACAGCTGATGAGCCACAAGATGATAGAGGTAATATTATTGTTTTATTTAAATTTATTCTAACATGTTCTCTAACTTGTTTTTATTAAATTATGTATTGAAATTGTATAATTATTGTTGTGTACCTGTATATATTTTGCAAACATTGTCTCTTTTGATGGTGAGGAGATGCCACCACCACCATCTGATCCAGATGTGCAGGATCCTGATGACGATGAGGGCATGCCAGATGTTGAGGATGATCAGGAGGCCGGCGAATATTAGAGACCTGCTCCTGCTAGTGCGCCGGTGCGCGGTCGACTTAGTGATGCTAGATACAGGATGGAGTTGGGCGACCAACTCATTGCATTGATTGTTGAGGCGGGAATTAGGCCCACTCATTACAGATACATAGAGGCCAATGATAGGCTATTATGGATATGGAGAGGCATGTCGCATGACATGTACAGCATGAAGCGGCATGTCGTAGGAGTTATGAAAACTTTTATGCGATTGAAGAGGACTATTGCATGTTATGATCGAGCCACAGCACGTGATGGATAGTCTGCGAGGAGCATCATACCATCATCTCATGATCGTTCACCTCACGCCGCGCCAGATGAGGATGATCAACCTCCACTAGCATCTATCAGCAGTCATCATGGATATGAGGTTGGGCCATTGGCCACTGGTACAGGGTTGTTCCCCAACAGCCGCCTACCGCTGATCCATGACATTTATATTACAGTTGTATATTTTTAATATTATTCAATTATATATATATATATATATATATATATATATATATATATATATATGGTCCATGTATTTTATGTTCATGTTGTAGTTGTACTTAATTTACATGTCGGTGATCATCATGATGTGTATGTTTTTAGATCATGTTAGATATGTTCATTTAATGTACAGCTTGCAGATATATATGTATGTGATAGCATGAGTTATTTGACATGAGATGTATATTTGATGTTTGTGTTGTGATGATGTTAATATATAATGTTAATTTTGTTTTATTAGATGATCATGATCACGATGATGCAGTTAGAGATTTTGAATGTGTTTTTTAGTCAAATATGATGTTTGTACGATGGTTATCATGAATGTGATGTTTATTAATTAATTTAATACCAAATGATCATGATATTGTAAAATTGTAATATTTGTAATTCCAATTGTATTTAAAATTCTAAAATTGTAATTGTAATGGTATATATGTAAATTTGTAAAATTGTAATTGTAATTTTTTAATTTGTAAAATTGTAATTGTACGTGAAATTGTAAAATTGTAATTCTAATTCTAATTCTAATTGTATGTAAAATATATGTAAAATTTTAATTGTATTAATGCGAAATGAATTTATTAAAATTTGAAAATTTGCAAATTTTAAATAATTGTAAAATAATAAATCTAGAATAATATGATTTATTGTAACATAATAAAGTTTAGAAAATAATGCAAATAAATTCATGTACTATAGAATTATCATTATTTTATTATGATCTTAGATACAAAAAAAAAAAAATTATACAGGACGCCATTGTTTTTGAGATTAACATAATTGCAAATTATCAAGTGAATTATTGATTTTAACATTAACACAATGAAAATTACCAATTAATTCAAAATACATATTATCTTAATATTTCGAAAAACCCATCTTGAAAAGTATAAATATTGATGAAATAACACATGTGCCATATCATTGTCAGTTCTCATGATCACCCTCATTATCTTCTAGCTCGCATGACATGATAACACTATTGTTCTCAAAAATATGTTTTGATCTAGGGTCATGTGTCAATATGAACCACCAATCCCTATCCAACACATCTGGGTAAAAAAACACCTGGTTGCAGTGTTTAGGAAAAACATAGGGCTCCTTAGATTCATCCCACATCTTTCTAGAGTTGATACATATCAGCCTACTATCGTGATCTTCCTTTACATTATTCCAATCAAAGGTGTCCCACCACTTGCACCTAAAAATAACACATTGGAAAGAAGAAAAATCCATTTCAATGATCTCTTGTATCTTTTCGACGTAATCTAATGTCCCTCGTACTAGGTTTTGATCATGGTGGCTAGATCGACTAGATTGATCGAACTCGAATTCCACTCCACGGTCTTGTGTGATGTTTCCAGCATCGACATTTTCTGTGTGAAAATGGTGTCCATATGCCCACATAGATGGGAAAAAATGCACCTATTATAAAAAAGTTTAAAAAAATCATAGTGTCATGTGTCTTATAAATAATAATCCAACAGTTAAAATATGAAATGTAGATGTCTTAATATAAGTTTCAAATTTACATATAAATTAAAAATATTATTACATAGTTGCTGCACCCAATCCCTACGTTTAGCGCATCCTCTTCAGCACGCGGGTAATGACCGATAGCACCGTATTTCTCTCTGACTTGGTCAGCAACCCAATTTTTGGGGCATATTTTTGGCATATTTTATTTTAAATAATCGGGATAAGGTGCACTTCTACCATTCAACCGTCTAAATTATTTCCTGTCACTATCCCATTTGATCCTATTTTTTTCGTACAATGTGACCCACGGTTGTGTCGCTTCAGAATTGTAAAGAATGAATTTATTGATTGCATCAATTTCTGAATTTGTTGATGAAATCAAACCAACATTATATAGTACTTAGAGATCAAAATATACATTATATCGAAGTTCAACATGAATATTAATTACTTTTTGTAAATTTGAAAAATTATAAGTCGCTTACTCTTTATCAAGCGTTTTTTTCCACTCGTTTGGAGCAACTCTCCTTCTCTTTTTTCTTCATCCATTTCATCGTCCCAAATCACCGCACCTAGTCCGTTTTCGATCTGCTTGATGTATTCACTGGCATAATAGAAAGACTCATATGATATGTACCCCTCTGCCATAGAACCCTCGGGTTTTGCCCTTTGTCGAACAAAACCCTTCAATTTCTTCATGTACCTCTCTAAGAAGAACATACAATGACAAGAAACAACCCCAACTAATTCAACCTCATCTACCAGGTGAATTAGAAGATGAACCTATAATTCTATGAAACTCGTCGGCAGTTCCTTCTCAAACATACAAACAATATCAACTATCTCTTGATGCCACCGTGGAATGCTAGCTACATAAATCTCCTTTGACGTGATCCAACGTACAAATGCAGATAATTTATATATGGCACGTCCTAGGTCTTGAGGGAATTCATGTTTCACATACCCACACACAGACAAAGGATAATGACACTGCAAAGTTATAAACACATGTAATAATATACAAAATTATTTATGTTTTATGATCCCCACATGGGATAAAATTTATTAATATAAAAATAATAAAATCATGCTTTTGAAATTATACGTATTCTTAGAAGATTCAAATGGTCATGCGATTTCAACCCCGGAAAATGGTCATCCATGGTGAAGCAGCGCCGTAGTGAAGACTCGTATGAAGTTGGCACCCTCACATCCATTATAACTTCCTTTGCCAAAGATATATCATCTTTTTTTAAAATCCATGGGACATCACCTTCTTTGAAAAACCATGAATTAGAGGGACCAACACCTGCCTCTGATCCTATACTTTCTAATCATCTTAGCTAATGTTTCTTTTTAGTTTTTGAAGTAATAAGATCTTTCCTAACAACCAATGTGTCACTTTGTTTTGATGATATGTGCCTCCATAAAGAAGATGAAACATTTTTAAATATCTGCATGGGATCTAATAAGTGGGCAATCTTAATATGCTCTCAATATGGGAGGTCATAAAAGATAGATTTCATTTTCATCCCAATGGGAAATTTCTCAACATAGGTGTCAAAGAAATCTGTATCATCGAACATAGGCTCCCCATTTGAATCGAACATTTCTATGAAATCCTTCTCCTTCTCTCTCTCATATGCTCTAAGCCATTCAACTAGTGTCATTATTGGAGAACTTTGGGTTCTCTCTTGTTTACCATTGAAAGCGGACGCTGCTCTTCTGTAAGGGTGTTCTTCTGGTAGGAATACCCTGGAGAAATCATACACTGGCTTTCATAGGTCGTTGGACCATTTATCTTTCAGATAAGGTCCACAACATTTACATCCAAAATACCCTTTTGTTACAAGACCTACGAGATTATATTTGTATACATTAATTAATATGCATGGCACGTTAAATAATATCATGAATATCAGAAAAAATATTACAACAAATTAAATAACTAATATGTGAAAGAATATTGTTACATATATAAAAAAATCCATAAATTAAACATGTAATTTACCAGAGAAAAATCCCAAGCCTGGATAATCATGTGTCGTGTAAGCACATATGCCATACAATTTAAAACTCCTCTCTACTGCGATGGGTCTTGATACATCGTATACATTTATCCCATCCCATAATTCCTTCAATTCATCTACCAGTGGTTGTAAGTAGACATCCATATTCTTCACTTGTCTTCTACCAAGGACTATGAGAGCCAACATAAGATGTTCATTCTTCACGGACAACCATGGGGGGGTATTGTTATTGATCACTACTACAGGCCAAATAGAATAGTTGGTGTTCTGGAGGGAATATGGGTTGACGTCATCCATGGCTATGATGAGTCGTAGATTTCGTACTTCATCCTTGAATTTTTCGGGCCATGTATCCTCTATATGCTTCATGGCTATTGAATTAGTTGGGATTCACATAACTCCCAACTCACTTCTGTGTGAGGCATGCCATCCTTGCAACATAGCTAATTCTTTGCAACGAAAGAGCCTTTGAATCCTTGGGATTATAGGCATGTGCCTCAATATCTTAAAAGGAGGACCAGTACGTGATTTACCCTTCTTTTTTTATTTATCATACCTGTCATGCCCACATTTTGGACAAATCTCTTTGTCTACATATTCTCCTCTATATAGAATACAATCATTTGGACATGCATGATATGATATGTACTTAACACCCAACATTTTTAACAATTTCTTTGGCTCTTCGCAGCTACCGGGCAAGACATTATCACTCGAAAGAACCTTATCTTTGAATAACCTGTAGTTGGTGATCATGGAAAAATATATTAATAAATGTAAATTAATGTCGATATAACTATTAACGTTTATAAAATTTACCATTTGTAATGTTCATTACAGTGTACTGATTATATTTCAAATTTATATAAGGGGAGTACTTTATGGTAACTTACCTCAAAAGTTCCAAGAAACATGCATTCGACAAGCCAAAATTTTCTTTCAAGTTGTACAGTAACATCATTGTCCCCAACTGGGTAGACTTTGACTGACCGCCAGGTCTAAAGAGAGGGGTGGTGGAAGCAAATTTAAGGCTTTTAAAAAAGGTGTCAGCAATATGAGCATCATCCCCTAGCTGATCATCATTTTGGAATGCATCTAACAACATTGTCTCCATGGCAGTCGTATCCCTTAATTAATCATCCATACCAACCTCTATTTGATTGCCTCCATTTCCAGCTTGTGAAGAACTACTATTGCTGTAGTCATTCCTAATTGGTGAAGCTGGACGTAGTGGGAATTGAATCGGTGGTTGATTCAACCATTTTTGGTATCGTTCCTCTCTGATTTTTTCTCTTAATTCAGTATTCTCTCAATTTGACATTGACGTGGGGTGCAACGGAAGATGGTAGGTAGGTCACTCATCATCACTAGAATCCTAATAATTAAAAAAAAAAAATTGAACATGATTAGTACAAAATAAATGATATCAATTAGTAACCACGTTGACAATATTGCATTATTATAAATTGGTTTGACGTTGAAATAATTACATATTAATCAATATATATACCAAATAATTATAATTATAATTACCATCACTGTCCCGGGATTGTGGCTAGAAGATGCAATATTGTTACAATTGGCAGGGTGAAGCGCCTGTCCATTTTCATCTACCAAATGCGCCTTGCAGTATGCAGCTCATGATAAGAACTTCCGACGTTTTGGAGTAGGCTCCATATTTTGTGCATCTGAACTCGATGTTGAATCTGCATGAACCTGCAAATTTGTATACATTATACATTTAATTAAGTTGCGCATGATTGCATGCATGGATATAAAACATAAATTCAATTAGATAGTGAAAAAATAAAGCAAATCTGAAGTAATTAATATTACATCTCCATATGGATAGGGAGAACTCTGCGATGGACTTTAAGAAATATTATGGAACGAGCTAGATTTTGAAGAATTGTCCATTCCATATATTATATGATATTTTCAGCTCCCTGCATTTGAGAAAAACAACAAGAAGTTTTGGTGCACAAACGTAAATGTAACTTCGATGCGTAATGTACATATAAATGCACTGGTGCGTTTTTGGTATTGCGCACCGGTGCCGATTTATAAACCGACACACTGGTGTGCTTCTATTAAAGAATGCATTGGTAAACGAATAACCGTAAATAAAAAAAGCACAACCCTATTTTCTTTAAGTGAAAAAAATACGGTAAATTGAAAAATGGGCGGAAAAATATTTTCGAAAATATAATTTCATAAAACATTTCTTTAAATACTAAATACTTTTCATTATTTCACTATTTTTGCAAAAAAATTCAGCCAGAGATTTGTAGGATACATACCTGGAGCAAACAGAGCACGAGAGCACTGTGGAGCAGGGAAATACGTTCGAACAAAAGTATTTAGACAATCAAAATTCCAAACCTCTGGTGATTCAAACCTTGTACTAGTGAATTTCAAATGATGTGAGAAAAGCTTATTGTTTTTTTGTACTTTTTTCTGCAGTAAAATAAAAAATCAAAGGTCTATTGTTTTTGTTTTATTTTTTTCTGTAGTTTTTTTTATGAAGTAAAATAAAAAAATAAAAGTTTATTGTTTTTTCTACCTTTTCTGTAGTTTTTTAACCTTTTCTGCAGTTTTTAGAAACCAAATAAAAAAAATATCCATTTTTAGAAACAAAAACCCTAGATTCTTTTTGTTTCTGCCCTTTCTTCTCCCTCTTTTGGTAATTTCAGAATCAGGGCTTTTAAATTTAGAATTATAGGGTTTTTATAGTCATAAGACATCTAACCCATGGGACGACTTGCATAGTCAGATCCCAATCCATGTTGGCCCTTGCGTCAATCTATAAAAAAAAATTATTTTTTTCGCCAGTGCGCCTTGCGTAACAGAGCGTACCGGTGCGCTC
Source organism: Pinus albicaulis (assembly GCA_034641835.2). Classification (NCBI taxonomy): domain Eukaryota; kingdom Viridiplantae; phylum Streptophyta; class Pinopsida; order Pinales; family Pinaceae; genus Pinus; species Pinus albicaulis. The sequence goes on along the minus strand of CM076579.1, from coordinate 381,354,539 downwards.
TGTTATACTAGTGCACCGCAAAAGTACAGTGAAAAAAATAAAAAACAAAATATGTTTTTATTAGTGCGCCATATGTAACATATTGCACCGGTGCACTATTTCATTATGGCGCACCGCAAACGTGTTGTTTCGCAAAAAAAACCATTTTCGAAACAAACCCTACATTCATTTTATTTCTACCCTTTCTTCTCCCTCTTTCTGTGATTTCAGAATTAGGGCTTTTCAATTTATATTTATAGGGTTTGTAGTGCTAAATATAAGCCTAAAATGTCCAACCCATGGACGAACTACATAGTCAGATCTCAATCCATGTCGGCCCTTGTGTAAATTTAAAAAAAAAAATATTGTTTTTTATCGGTGCACCCTGTGTACTTGACCGCACCGGTGCACTGTATTATCCCAGCGCACTGCGCATGTACTGTGATAAAAAATTAGAAAAAAAAAATATTTTTTCTCAGTGCGCCATTTGTAAAATATGCAATCGGTGCGCTATTTCATTATGCCACACTGCGAACGTTCTGTTTTGAAAAAAAATAAAAACTTTCAAAAAATGCAAACCTTACATTCTTTTTGTTTCTACCCTTTCTTCTCCCTCTTTCTGTGATTTTAGAATTAGGGCTTTTCAATTTAGATTTATAGGGTTTGTATTGCTAAATATAGTCCTAAGACATCCAACCGTCGAGACGATTAGCATAGTCGGATCTCAATCCATGTGGACCCTTGGATGAATTTAAAAAAATATATATATTTTTTTTTCTCGGTGCGCCTAGCGTAACATAGCGCACCGGTGCTCTGTATTGTACAATCTCACTGCACAAGTGATGTGATAAAAAATTAATAAAAAAAAATTTATCGATGCGCCATATGTAAAGTGTGGCACCGGTTTATGCTACAAAAACTAACACTGGACGATTTTTATTATTTTATCATGGTTAACTGGTGTGGTGATTGACATGTAATGCACCGGTTCTCCTTATTGACATAGAGCACTATACGGTCTATTATATTGTTTGTGCGGTGTGTTTGGAAGACAGCCTCGCAGTAGTGTCGGTGCGTACCATGAAAGGCGCACCGGTTTCTTGAGATTTTTTTTTTTACGTGAAAAGTTGACAATTTATTTATAAATATATTAATGAATGATATGGTACAAGTTTGAGATTGATAAAGAAATGATTGACAAGAGATCAAGTAACAAAAATACTGATAACACATCAAGAAAAGCAAAAAAGGCAAGTTCTTTGTAAATTCTTTACAAAAAATATTATTTTTGAACTATATGTAAGTTTAACTAATATGTATTGTTTACTGTGTATCATGCAGAGCCACAAAATGATGAAGCTCGATAACATTATTTCTGATCTAGGACCAGAAGAGTGTAAAATCTTGATGGAAAAATTGCAAAAGGATGAATCAAGTGAATGAAAAAATGCTATCGATCCAATATGAGTTTCTTTTTTTAGTTTTCATTAATAATATAATTAAAATTATTAGATAACATCTGTGGAAAATTCTATTAATTCACACCTGTTTAATGTTCTATAGGGACCAACAACTCAGAAAATGAATGTTGTTCTAAGAAAAGAAAAAAAATAGAACATGCAAATGAAAATGAATTTCTCTTTAGCTCATCTAGAGTGGTGCTAGAGGTTAACGAAAGGGGGAAAAACTTTTACAGAAGTTTGAGGGATATAGTGGAATGAATGTATAAACGTTCTTTCCACTTACAATATAAAAACCAATCCAATGATTCCAAGAACCAAATTTTATCTAAACTACAGGATGAGTTTCCAGAGAATTGGTCAATGAGACATGTGAGACTTTTAATAGCAAAAACGTACAACAACAAAAAAGAAGGAATGAAAAAGTAATATTCCTTTAGATGTTTATCTAGAATTATTTATAAATATCATTTTTGTTATTCTTACTTTTCATATTATATCAATACAAAAACTAAATAGTTTATTGTCATGTTACATTTTCCGGAAGATTATGAAAATCTCAAAAGATGAACGAGCTGATATCAGAAATATGCCAGTAGGAATGTCCAGAAAGGTGTACAAGGATATGGTCAAAGAAATTGAAAAAATTGCATCGCGGGAGGAGTCATCTCAACAACAACGTGCTTCAAATGTAATATGTAATCATTAAAATTTTCGATCATTAGGTACAATAAATAAATAATTTAGCATTAAATATTAATTTTCAAGTATTTTCTTGCAGAAAAGAAAAGAAAATGGAACCCATTTAGCACATAAAACAGGACGACAAGGAAGAAAAGGATTGATATCTAAGTTTGTGAGTAATTGTTACTTCCTTATAACAACTTAACTAGATTTCATTTTTGTATTTTTAAGTTGTTTTACAAAAATCATCATTGAATGTCTCCAAACAGGTGCTAACATACAAAGAAGAACCATCATAGGAATTGATTGAAATTGGTTTAAATATGGGTTGTGCATATATGTTGGCATATCAGAACTTAATTGTGGAATTTGTAAGCATCTATCGATCTTGTTTTACTTAGCTCCATCTATAATTAATAGAAAAAATAAATCTTTTATATTAAATATATGATTTTTTATGGGGTATAAAACTTGCAGGAAACAAAGTATGGCACTGCGCCAACAGATCAAATCTTGAAAGATGGCATGTTACATGGTTTTGAAAGAATGTGTATAGTTTATGAGTCAATTGTTTCATTGGTACATCATTTCTTTTCGATTTACATTGATGTATATTATTTAATATTGTAATTTTCATTATTCTCACCAATGTATATACACTCATTACAGTTTATTTTTTTGTTTGTAGATGGAAGGTGAAGAAGAAGAAAACAATCAACATCGTGAACAGAGCATTCCTAAAAATAACCCAAGTCATGGAAGTAGCTCTAGCAGTGACAACAGTTCAAGCGAAGAATGATGATCACTGTGTTTGGATATCAAATCAAGGCGTAGTATTTTTTGAAAATTTTCTGTGAAATCAGACATTTTCTTTAATGTAATGGACATAGTGTCCCAATTGAAAGATAAAGGGATACCAATGACTATCCCATTTTGTATGAAAAAGAATGTCTTATTCATATATATATAATAAAAAATGTTTTAATCTATTCTATTGTGTTCTCTATTGTCGTTATTGCATTCTCCATTGTCGTTCTCAAATGCACTAATAAAAATTTAATTCATATGAATATTGTTATAAGATATATATGTGTCAACTTTGGATAAATAATGAATTTTAAAAAACCACAATAATTATGATATGATATAACAAATTAATCCAAACATCACATTCAAATGCATTAATAAAAATTTAATTAATATGAATATTGTTATAAGATGTGTTGACTTTTGATGAATAATGAATTTTAAAAAATCACAATAATTGCACTGTCACAGGTCGATGTTTCTAAGAAATACAAAATGAAAACTGGTGGGTGTATTCTTATACCGGTGCAGTTGTATTCTTAAGTGCATTGGTGCATTTTTATGACCTATGGGCACCGCAAAAATACCAAAACCAGTTAAAAATATCAAGGCGTTTGTGCAGTACGGCGCTCCGGTGCGTTTATGTCTATATATGCACCAGTGTTGTTTTACGACCTATGAGCACCGCACGAATACCGATACCAATTATAAATCTCGGTGCGTTTGTGTGACACTACACATCGAGGCATTTTTGTGTCTATATGCACCGGTGCATTTCGACGACCTATAAGCACCGCAAGAATACTGATACCAATTATAAATCTCAGTGTGTTTGTGTGATAGTGTCCACCGGGGCGTTTATGTGTCTATAAGCACTGATGCATTTTTACGACCTATGGGCACCGCATGAATACTGATACCGATTATAAATATCGGTGCCTTTCTGTGATACTGCGCATCGGTGCGTTTCTATACGTCTACGCACTGGTATGTTGATACGACCTATGGGCACCACTCAAATCCCAAGACCAATTAGAACGTCCCTGTGCGTTGTATCACCAATGCTATGCCCAGTGCAATTTTATACCTTAATGGCTCGGTGCATTTTCCTTCGACTGCCCTGGTGCGCCTTATATATGTACGCACCGGTGCCTTCAAGCCAGAGTAGCGCACCAATAAAAAACATCCGTAATAACCTCTGGCTGCCCATTTTTTTTTAGTTGTGGTGAATTTCCATTAAAAGCTCTGCCAAAACCTCTGTAACCATAAATGGATGTGGTATCATATGTTTTTTTGACAGTTTTGGCCAATTTTATAACACTAAAAACCTCCTTTATAACCTCCGCTAGAGGGTATTTTCCTTGTAGTGTGTGCAGAAAAAACAAGGCAACAATGATAAGCTAAGCTCTAGAGGCTACTTAAGTCCCCAATCCTTCCCATATTGGTGTTAGGGTTTACAATAAAATCCACTGGAACTGGGACATACATGTCCACACAATCACTTTGAATTGATTTAATTTTTGAACATTGTAACTCTGAAATTAATTGGCTAGTATTGGCCATGCCAATAACTCATGAGTCATTTCCATTACTCCAAAAATGAAAATCTAAAGTTTCAATTGATTTCTCTAGGATAAAATGAATTAACATATCAATAGTGGAATTTGAAAAATACAAAGAATTAAGCTTTGAGTCATCTCATTTTATTCCTTTCATCCAATATTACATAGGGACATGTTCCTAAGGGTGGGGGGCATGAACTCCACTCTCCAAAGATGTGTATGTGGGTACTGTGAGATGTGTATGTGGGTATTGCAAGAGGGACATTCCCCATGTCATTCATTTATGTTTCAAGTTTCACATTTTCTAATATAATTTGTCGGTAATGCAAGGGGATTTCCCCATGTCATTCATTTTTGTTTCAAGTTTCACATTTTATAATATATATTTTTTAAGTATTTTGGGTAAGATCCACTATGTTGAAGACTCCAATGTCCCCTATGATGTTTCCTAACATTTTTTTATGTTGTTACATTTCCTTTGGTTTTCTTTTCTTGTTCTTGCATCCCCACATCAGAAAAATTTGGTGGAGCATTAACTTCCTCTTTAGATACCACTAGGATTATCAACCTATACCCAGATTCTTAGAGCCACATGCTCTGAAAAACATTGAAAAACAATACTGTTACATAATCTCAACTTCATTTAGTGCAACCTTACATCCATTATTTTTCCAAAAAGAATACATATCGTCCCCCTCTACCTGGGAAGTTTTATGAGATTTCCCTAACGAACACTTTGAGAATAGCTCCTTAAAAAACATATATAATTAATAACATTTTTCTTTTACTTGCATGTAAAAACTAGAACCCTGAAAAAGACAAGTCCTATTTCAGCAAGCCCTCCCATAAAAGTATGAAAAGATAAATAACATTTTTCTTTAGTTGCATGTCAAAAACAAAACCCTGGAAAAGACAAATCTATTTTCAACAACGATCAAACACATTGGAAATGGATATTGCAATGTAGAGATGATGAATTGGTTACTTTGGATAATGGGCTTCACTTTTGCAGCTTTATCTTGAGAGTTTTTGGTTCTCAAGTGATCCCAAGAAGGACGTGTGTGCCCGATAGGAGCAAGATGTTACCCCCTAGTTTGCATGAGGGCACCATAAGAAATTTTTCCCTCAACATTATCCCACAATTTGTGGACAAAGGAGATCGATAAAATCTTTGGAATATATTACTATGATTAGCCTCTTCCAGCTTTGATGATGGATATGACAGTCTGTGGGCTTTATCCTAAATTAGAGACAAGGCTATGGTTTGACAGACACTTATGGGCAGTTTGATTTCATATAAAAGAAGATAACTAAGATAATTAATCCCATGGCTGGAACATCACCTGGTATAAGTGATTATCCTAAAATGAAGTGTAACCTAGTGTGAAGAGTAGACAGAATATTTTATTGAGAAGCATTAGGATGTTTTTTGAAATGTATAACCAAGATGTCACCCTACAACAATTTTTTCCACAGGGATGATGGATATATTAGACAGTTGCAGAACTAGGCAACATTTGAAGTAGATCTTCCATGACTTATAAGGCACTAGCTATCTACTAGTTCTATACAATTATTCTGGGGCATGCATATGAAATCCTAGACAAGGGAGAATGTAATATTGATACTTAATCTAAATCCATCATAGTGTTGTGTCCTGAGAATAAGAAATACATATGTATAACTATCTCATTACTTGAAGATGTTTATGTGGTACACCTATGTTTGGAGATAACTGAAAAATACTAGCCTGTAGTAAATATGTAATAGCAAAGGGATGAATTTCAACAACTTCTGAAGTATTCTGGGTTAAAAAAATGAAAATAACACTACCCAAGATTTTGGTCTGAATGTAAATAAAATGGTCTGAAAACCTGTGCCAAGTTGAAGTATAAAGGTAGGTTTAAAAATAAATGAATCAACACACACACACACACGCCATCAGTGAACCTTTCACTCATTGGACCTATAACAGAATCAAATAGTTTTTGTTTCACTTTAATTTGAGGTTTCTGAGGATATATAAGTATGAGGTTTTGAATGCAATGATCTCTGGTCTGGGTGAATCATGACTTAAGTTTGTGTAGGTCAACCTTTGGAAGGTATTTAAAAACAGTTTCAATTGTGGTCCAACCTTTGTAGGAGCTGCTTTCTTGATGGAATTTCATTTGTTTGAAGATTCATGTTCAATCATCAAAGAGAGCATGGGGTTGTTTGACAGGTCTTCCTATTGTTTTAAAACCTTAGCAATCATTCTTAGAAGCCCCAAACATTCACCTTAAAGCGACCTTAAGTGGGATCATGTTTGTCCACTCACATGAGTCCTAAGAACCAAAAAGAAGAAGAGGAGATGGCAAGAATTACATATGTAGTGTGGTTGGTAGCGTTATATATGTAATAGAATGTACAAGAGTAGATATCATTGGAAAGGTGTCAAGGGTATATTTAGGTACATATGGGGCACTAATGACTATGTTATTTGCTATGAGGAAGATGGAGGTAAAAACTTTCAGCTGCATGGGTTTGTTGATGTTGACTAGGCAGATGATATTCACAATGGAAATCCTACTAGTGCTTATCTATTTATCTTGTTTTGAAGGATTTTTGAGTTGGAGTAAGAGGAAATGACTAGTTTCCCAATCAAGTATTGAGGCAGAGAACATTGCAGTTTCCTAAACAACCAAGGAAGTCATTTGATTGAAGTAATTATGCAGATATATTTGGTTTGAATAGGGTACCATGCCTATTTGTTGTGACCATCAAAATGCAATTTCTTTGAGAAAGAATCCCAAATTCCTTTCTTACATAAGCATATCAAGGAAAAATTCTACTATATTAAAAGGTAATGATGTATAGTGATGTAACTCTACTAAATTTTAAGGCCAACGATAATGTTGAAGATGCTTTAATGCAATGGATTGAAATAAATTAATGGGGCAAGTTGGGGAGCCAATCTTGTTGAAGTTATTGCCAAGTGACATATTGTTAGGATAAGTGAAAATTACTTTTTCAACACAACATATATGATTTTTCTGTGTGCCTCAAATGTATAGTTGGCATGGCACTTTCTTTCAGAGTGAATAGAATTGCATAAAGCATTCAAAAATTTCTAAATTTTTGGATTTTCGTTGAATTTTTCCTATATGTTTTACAACTTGTTGTAATTCTTCAAATTTTAACCAATAAATATCAGTAAACATGACCAGAAAAGTTATTTTCTCCCACCATTATTGGAAAATGGAGCCCCATACAGACACATTAGGAGTCTTAGAGCTTTTCCTTTTAGATTTTCATTCCCCTCCGTGCCCCCCTTCCGCCCCCCAAATGTGTTAGGGTCACTATCGGATTTTCATGACAACCATAGCCTCTAGGATAATTTTAATTTGATATTTCTGGTCCTTCTTGTGAGCATGGCCATATTATGAACTTCATGTTAAATTTATATTTTGAAGAACAGAAAGATAATTGGAATGGTGAAATTTGCATCTCATAAATGGAAGATTACTTTGCCTGCTATAGAGCAGTGTGGTCAAACTCGGTTAGTTCACTTAGAATTAGCTGATTTTGACTCAGATTGGTGAAAAAAAAATTTGAATTTGTCTAATGACTCCACAGAAGACATGTCAACAACTAACCTAGCCTAAGTTTACTCATTCCGTCCAGTCACATAATGACTCTGTCAAATCAATGCTAATATTATAATCTTATTTTCAATCCTAAGGGTCTACCTTAGAGACACCTTGATGAAGCACCATTTTTCTGCACTTGGAAACAAATATTAGGAGGTTCATCATTCCGTGTACATTAACAAGGAGTGATGATTTCTTAATGCCCTTCAGTAGAAAGTGATGACCTAGCGAAGCTTCTAGCTTTGCTCATTTTCAAGGGGATCATTTTGAAAAGGTTTGAATTGCCTCATCTAATGGCTTGGTAACACATACTGGACTCTGAATTTACCAAGACCTATGGGTTTAGATTCATCCTCTCCACACCAAATATATATAATTAAGCCACTCCAGAGAGATATATGTAACTACATACTACTGAAAAATCTTAGAGAGAGCTTTCTTTCTGCTATAGGAAAACTCATGGCAACATGAAAGCTCTCTCCAATATTTTTAAGGAGCATGTAGTTACATATCTCTCTATATATATCCCTTAGGAATGAATTCACTACATAGACTTGGTGAGGAGAGGAGAGGATGAATCCAGACCCTTATATCTTAGTGAATTTAAAATCTAGTATAAGTTCCCAGGCCATTAGATGAGGTAATTCAAGCCTTTTCAAACTGATCCCCTAAAAAATGAGAAAATATAAAAGCTTGACCAAGTCATTGCTGCTGAAGGCATTAAGCAATCATTTCTCCTTGCATTAAGGCAAAGGGAGATGCATTGCTCCTTGTCAGTGTACAGGGAGCAATGAACCTGCAAATCTTTCTTTCTTAGGGCAGAAAAGTGGTGCTTCAGCAAGGTGACGTCAGGGTGTCTGAGGTAAACTTTCAGGATGGAAAATAAGGTTCTAAAAATTAGTGCTTGATGTAGACCCATTTTAAAACAAATGAATTATATTAAATTTAACCAAAAAAAATCAAAAAATCTAACCTTATATTACATCTTCAGAAGCCTCCCTCGCCTCATTTATCAGTCGTCGTTTTCATGGAGAGAGCTTGCAGATGAGATGTTGAGTAAACCTTCCCTACTGTTGTAGCTGATTTGGGTTTAATTTCATAGGGGAAACCATTTCTGTGTGAAAATAACATAAACATATTTCTACAGTTATCATCAGAGCCCGGGGATCGTATTTATAATTTTAGCATATGCCCCTGGAAATTATGCTCTACGATGGTCTAATCTAAGGATCAAAATTGAAAACCTTAATATCTGTTATTATAGCTGTCATGATGAAGTTTCACGGTCTAACCTGAAACGTTTCCAGCATGAAGTAAACATCCGAGATAAGGAAATCAGACCTTTGTCTCAGATTGGGACACATTACAACTTGGTTTTTGGAAATAGTTAATCTTACCTTAAGGAATGAGGTAGCTTTTACCAAGGTCACAACATAGGTGCATAAGGAGGCTTTCCTTTTGGGTTATGATGACTTCACATACTTAAATGATGGTGTACAATGCCTTTCATGGATTGAAGAAGGATATCATGGCCATTGTTTGATGATTGAATGAGTTGTTAGAGTTGTGTACTTCACTTTATGGAGATTAACTATAGAGGATCATTTGTACCTTTTGCAATGTGGAGGAGAAGTTCTTACTAGCCTTAAGAGCTTCTGCTAAGGGGAATGACTGAATGAGAAAATTAGAAATGTTTGCTTAAGTATGGGAGATGGCCATTTCTTATGTAAAATGGATACCCCTGAATGTAAGAACAATTGTTTGAGAATACCTTTGGTGACAACTTTGTTATCTCCACCTTACTTGCCGAATCCTAGATGCCTAGTCAACTCTTACATGCTTAAACATGCTAGGAGTGAACATTATCCATTCAATGTGCTTTCTTGAAGCTTATTTATCAATTGAGATCATGATTGTATATGAATATTATCAAATTGTCTCTTTTAGTTTGTAAGGATGTCTTAGGATTAACACTAATTGATGATTTTTTGAGCTTCAGGACATCTCAATGAACTCAAGAGTGGAAGAAAGTAGATGGAAAACTATTCATTCTGAGGCTCAAGGAGTAGATTTGCTTAGTACTTTAAGAGAAAATGAAACATGATGATCAATTACATGAAGCTCATGGTTTCACTATGTTTTCATTCAAAGGAAGACAAAGCTACAAGGTGATGAAGATAATCCCAGGAGTGATCCAGGTTCTTGAGGTTCACAATGTCATAAGGAGCAAGCCTAAGGATATCCCTAGCCTTTGGAAGAACAACTTCGAAAGTCTATGAGGAATCTGAATCTGGAGAACAAGTGAAAATGAATGACCAAGATATGAAAGATCAAAGTCCTCCCAGCATCTTATTCAAGCTTATGATCTCATCAATTTGGCATTAATTCAAGTCCATCCAAGGTTTCCCAAGCCTTAGAGACTATCAAAGCACATATATTAGAAGGATTTCCAATGATCCAGGAACATAGTGATCCAGAAACATGAGCCTTGATGATCCACATTGAAAGTAATACTTTAGAAGATAACTCATGAAAATTTTAAGACCTACTAAAGCAATGAAAGAGGAAAATACAAGGGAAAGGAAGTGCTAATCATAAGACCAAGTTCAGGTTACATCCCGGCAAGAAGGATCTGTATTTCCACGATAAGTCATGTTGGCATCAAAGAAAGGATCCAACCTCACTCAATCCTATAAAGCTTCTAGAAGAAATCTGTTATAAGAGTAATCATGGCATAACAAAATTTATGGCAATGAATGCCCAATTTCATACTGAAGCACAATATACAACACACATTTCCATAACAAAAAGTGAGAATTGAATTGCAGATTTATACATAGATTTCACACGTCTCTTTTATCCAAGAATGGTCCAATAAACTGATTGCATACAAGCAATTTTCCACCCAACAGTAGACATTTAGTGTAGATGCCACCCCCAAGTTGGGTTATGATGCCACTAGGGTAAAGGCAAAGGAAACAAGCTACATTAGTCTAGCTTATTAAACCCAACCCATTTTTATAATGGCTGGGCCAATCTGTTCACTATATAGCACTCTAGGCATCTCATCCAACCATGAATCAGCCATGGCACTCTCTTCCACTACCCCACACAAGATAAGGAAGATCTTCCCTTTCTTTTTTCATTGTTCCCTTAGGGATCTTCATCCATTCTATTTCTCTTCAATGTAGGAAGAGCCCAATCTGTTGATTGTATTTTGGGAATAACTTGATTTATAGAATAAACCTTGGCTCTCAAGTAGCAATGATCAATGGGTGAATGCTTACTAACTTGCCTAGCCTCTATGCTCATATACAACCTCTCTATATCTCCTAAAATATCTGCAAATTTCTCTTGAAAGTACTTAATTTTGGTCAATTTTCGATTTCGATAATGAGTCACCAAGGGAGAGCGTAGCATAATAACTCTTTTTCTATGAAAATGAGCATAAAATAATGGTGAAAATGAGGAATGAGTGGAATTATATCCCATGAGGTAGGAGAATGAAGTGCTCTTCACACTTTCCCAAGCTTATTGTACTTAGCCCATGCTTTAATAACTACGTGACATAGACCTCCTCACCAACCTCTACATGCATTCATGATTGCCTTTTGAAGTCAAAGGAGGTGGATGGCTTCATTTAAGGCACATGATGGAAAATAGATGGGTTCCTAGGTTGATACTTGGTAATGGAGGAATAATTTTCCATAGGCCCCATTTCCTCTTCAATTCTCGTGGAATCACAGCCTCTCATGCTCTCCACTTCCATCTTGGAACATAGAGACATATATTATTATTTTATTGAATTTATATTGACATAACTTTGATTTCACTATGGTAAGCCTATAATACGTTCCAAAATAAGTACATTTCAAACATATACATACCTAGCCATTCACTAGTCAGGCCTTGGCCTTGAGTTCCACACTAGGAATCCATACAAGAATATTTACATCATTGACACATGGGCCATTTCTTTAAGATCAAATGGCTTGACTCTCGTCTTTATAATCACACTTTGACAATTTATACATAATCTGATCTAATACATTCCAAGTGTAAAAACTAGGGTACTACAACATTCATGAATGTTCTAGTGAGGTCACTATAAATAAAAGGTAAAATATTTCTGCCAAAGGCAAGTAAAAGGAACAAAGATAAAACATACTTTATGATTGGACTTACATGCCATAAAATGTTTTCGAAGGACACCATGCAAGCCTATATTTTTATAATTCCAGTGAGGTCCCTATTACAGATAAACTCTTCAATTTATGCCAAAGACAAGAAAAGGAATGATAGGGAAACATAGTCTATCTTAGCAGTTACAAGTTGAACAAGTTTCCAAAGTACTTCATGCAAGTCTCTCTCTCTATGTATGTATTTATAAGGGTTGTTGATAATTCAACATGCTTTAGGCATATGCATTGTTATTAGGAGTCCCTAAACAGAAACCTATCAGTTCAATAATTCCTTGAGTGATACCAGCTTAAACCCTCTTTACCTTTGGTTTTTATGGTCTATTGTTTTTGGTTTCCCTTCCACATTTTAAGCATATGAGGAGAGCCTTGACCTTTTAACTTGGACATTCATTTTAATATCGGATTGATTTAATGGATCCTGGTTGGAGGCTTCTCAACATCTCAATCGTAATACAATATGAAATAGAGACTCATTGACCCCCACAAACCCACCTACATAAGAAAGTATATATCCTCACTAGCACTACCAATAGGATAAAAATACGCTCCCAATCAATACTATTTCCATCCATTATCCTCTAATATGATGGAATCGTATTATTTCAAGCAACTCCCTCTTTACCGCTTAGCCAAGATTATCCATTTTTCACATCGGGATTCAAAATCAATAGGGAATAGACATAGCTTTCTCTCTGAGAGTAGCTAATGCTGCTTCCCATAATCTCGGCATGGTTGCTTTTAGATGCCCTATTCCAAAGACTTCTTATGATGGCATACTGCTGCCCAAACAAACTAGAAATAGGATAGTTGCTACTACTACTCTAGACCCTACCACACAAAGCATTATATATTATGGATGTTGAGAAGGAATCAGGGAATAAATAGAGTAGAGCGCTCACTTGACGATTGGAAGGTGAGGATCAGAGACACTTCCCAATCTGAGCGACTCACCGAACAATGACATTCGTTCTTCCCTAGCTTTTGCATATTCTATATCGAATCGAAGGTGGATACTACCATCAATCCCACGTTCCCTTACTTCCCCTTTGGAATGAATGCATCGGTCAGGCTATTCTCCACAAAATACACCTGCATGACAGAGACTATCGGTGTGGATCATCCCCATTGAGTGGATTATACTCTCTTATCTCTCTGTGTGTGTACATGTTGCCCTCTAGAGGGGGTCTTCTTCTGTCGTTGCAATAGATCCCACTACAGAAGCCATTATACTCTGTCCTCTCTATGTCCCTGTACATGCTTCCCTCCAGAAGGAGTTGCTATCGTCACCACCGTAGATACTGCTGCAGAAGCCCTTCTATAATATGTTGCCTTCCCTTTCAATCATCTCGCTCATTCTTCCCTTTGTTCTCTCCATGTGCCTGTACACTCTTCTCTCTAGAAGGGGGTTGTTTCCATCATCCCACCGCATAAACCCTTTGACAATGTGTTGCCTTCCCCTTCAATTCATGTTGCCTTCCCCTTCCCCTTCAATCAGGTCTCTCATTCTTCTCTCTTTGTCATCTACTCCCTTCAATCATCCCACCCATTCCTCATATGTTGCCTTACCCTTCAATCATGTCTCTCATTCTTCCCTCTTTGTGGTCTACGCCCTTTAATCATCCCGCTCATTCTATCCTCTTTTTCGTCTACACTCTTCAATCATCCCACTCATTCCTTTTTAGCAAAAATCCTCGTTCCTTTTCGCAGAAGGCTAAGCCAAGAGGACATGGTAAAAAATGTCATAAAAGACTCCACAGTAACTAATTTCATAAAAAAATCCCATGGTAACTAATGTAACTAATGTGAATTAACATTTTGCATCAAACTTCTGTAATATTTTAGTTTGGTGGAAATATTGATTTTGATTGTAGATACAAAAAGCTTTAATAAATATTTTTATTAATGCACAAAGTATGTCAAAGCATATTTGTAGGATCTAAAGTATATTATAAAAAGGACTACAATACCATTAGTATTTAAGTGTGTCATTAGTAGCTTAAGTGTGCAGGGATTTATTAATTTCCTATGAAATGACAATAAATATTTATTATAAGAAAAATTTGTTTCAACCTATAACCTATATTTTTTTAGTGCTTCTATTTCTTGACTTACATGGAAATAAAAGACATTTAAATGGAATTTGAAATTTGGAAGAACATTTTTAAGTCCTTTATTAACACCCAAACATATTCTCTGCCTACAGTCATATAGGTCAAAAAATACCAACCTTAAATATGGAAGCATGGAGTTATTAGTTGTTTTCAATCTTAAGAGAATTTATCATTTTAGCTAAATTGATTCCCATGAAAAGCCACATCCTCCCTCTATCTCAATCTAATGTGCATTCATTTCCATGGCTTCAAGGATTCTAAAGCCTTGCATAATTCAAGTTATTTCTACCATATATTGGATCAAAAATATAGTCTAGAAAGTAGAATACCTCAACATTTTATGAGGCCCATCAAGTAGAATAAGTCAACATTTTATGAGGCTCATACTGATATTGACATCATCTAATATTGAAATAGATCTTCCAAAACCTCATTTCTCTAGAAACATGCAAATGAACTTTTGAAGTCAACAACCTATGCAATTTGAAAAGTAAGGCAACTAGACAAGAAGATTCACAAGTTTCCATTTGAAAACTTGAAAACCAGGTAACAACAAAATTTATTTATGCTCAATTTCTAGGCCAGGGAAAAATCAAGCCTTTGAGATGTCACATATAAGCAACTAACATTAATAAAATAAAAATTTTTCAATAAATGCGAGAAAATAGATAAGTTTTCTACATCTCATGAGTCCATAGGTGATAACCCAGTCCGAAAAAGAATATCAAAACTGACAATCACTCCATGACAAATATCAACCAAGTAGTAGGAGTGCACTCCAGAGACAAATCTAACCCAAAAATCCAAAAATCAATTTTATGAGGGTGTCCAAGAAAGCGTCATCTTCAAAATAATTATTAATGTATGAAAACTATCTAAAATCATAATAATGTTGATCTTCCCTACAATGAAAGTTGCCTCCAACAAGTAACCTAAGGCATCAACAATGCATAAATATAGATAAGGCACCAAAGTATGGACCTATTGAATCAACTAATGTAACATTATCTGTAGGGATAAGGCTTTGTGACAAAAATGAAGGCCAAGGGATTGGTGAAAATATCACTCATTATACCCACACACCGTGAATCATAACCTAAGCACATAAACATATCTTAAAGATGAAAGAACACCTAACTCTATCATAGGATTTTCAAAGTCAATCTTCAACTTAAGGCATTGTTTCCCTATCTTTGTGGCCCACTCCATCACCTCCCAGGATGACCAAATGCTTAGACAAACCTAGTCCACTTCAGTTGCACTACATACTTGGAAATTGACCAGATCCTCAAATCCAAAGCCTTTGCCATAATTTTGTAATAAATGGTAAGAAAAGTAATAAGCTAACAACCACCTATAGAGTCTCTCATTGCGTTCTTAGCAAAATCTTCATCAAGCCATAATTGACACTTGAGAGACTCAAAGAGGAACCTAGAAAAAAAAAAAACATCTAAACAACAAATATGATCCCCAATAAAGTCCCACGTGAACTTAGATTCTTCATAAGGAAAACCATCCAATCTTGAGGACTTTCCATTTTTCATAGAATCAAAGGAAGCATATAAATCATCTCTCATAATATCCTGGACCAACATATAATTGTCCCCAATAGTACCTTGCAAAGAATTATCATGCAACAAGAATCTTGGGCAACACCCACACTATTTATCAAAGAAAAAGAGAAAATATAGACAAAGGGATACCACTGCTACATATGTATAATATATAAATTCCATATACCAAACCCCACCTCCACACTTGTCTCCTTGGCACTCAAAGATGGTCAGGTCCCCCCTAAAGATGAATTAAGTTGTCAACAAAGAAGAGGACATCCAATTCCACAACTATTCTTGCTCAAAGCTAAGGATAGGGGCATACAAAACAAAAAACTGTATTGCATGATCCTAAATCAAGAGCATGATCCAAACACACATGCCTACCAAATCCAAACCACAAGCAATAACACGATTATGCAAAGACAAAAAAAGAGAAAGAACTATGCCTCCACTCCCTTGAAAATGCTTAAAATTCATAAAATGGGTCGTTCGTTGATTTGCGTGCCCATCGAAGTCTAGTTTTTTCAATAAGCGCCAAACACAAGTTCCTACCTTTTCAATATCTAAATCTCCCAAGTTGCCATCTACCTTTTCAGTTGTCTCAATTGGCAATATGGTTCACTTTCATTTGTAAGATATTCAATAATCCTTCCCACAATATCAGCAACTCCCACTTTGTTAGCTATCTCCATAATTGTATCTACCAACTGCATGTAGTTCCTACAATCTACAGCCATCCTTCTAACCCATGGATGGATAAATGTAGATAATCATTTACAGAAAATGAAGAAATCATCCTCCATAAATAGCAAGCATCATCACAAGGATGGATACATCTTAGTCCGTCTCAACTAAAAGAGGCATTAAACATGAACAGACGAAGCACTACGATCAACAATTCTGCCCACAAGATATATACAATTCTCCTGTAATTTTTCGTGTCTGTTTTTCAAAATTTGAGTTAGGCGAGGCGAGGTAGCTCAAATATTTCAGACAAATCAAACAATACTTAGGAAAAGATAAATGTAGACCATGGATATAATCAATTATAGACAATTAAAAACACAACCTCAATAAATTGCAAAAATCGTCACAAGGATGGCTACATATTAGTCTGTCTCAACTAAAACAAACATTAAATGTGAATGCACATTGCAAAAGGTAAGAGGAAATTTAATCTCCGTTGCAAGGAGACACTTGGAAAATTTGGTACAAAAGCATTAAAAAAACTTTTTTGAGGCTACAATTATAACTATAGCATGTTCTATTCTAAACAAACATCACTACTACCAGTCGGCTATAGATATTATTAAACTCGACTTCTAATGTAGGATAAGCAAACACAAGTCAATCTTGAGAAATATGCTCGAATGTGCAAGGTCTCAGACATAGATATTCCATCTACCTTCAAGGTCCCCATATAATCCAATTTCAGAGGCCATGAGCCAATAGGGATTGGAAAATATGTCCTATATAAATATTTGACTAACATAGTGTGTGCCCAAATTGTGGATTTTTTGTAGAAGTTACGACAGAAAGGTGTGATCACCTGTAAATCCATAAATTAGATCTAATCCAATTTCATAGTTTGTGCATTTTCCAATTTGCCATTGAATATTGCTCATAAATCATGGGCAAACCTTGATAAATCTCCTCAAAATATAGGATATGTCATGTGGGATGTGTGTGCCAACCTTTGTCCACAATGTCATTGATTTATTTTGGATTTATTTAGGTTTGATGATGTTATTCCAGATACCATCACCATTTAAAGCCCACCAAAAATTTTTCATAAGTAATGCTCAACTCATACGTTCAAGATCAAGGATGCCCCATCCTCCTTTCTCTTTCCTCTGAGTTAGATTCGCCATACTGGCCAAATGATATTTGTGCTTATCAGAGTTACCATCCCAAATAAAGTTGGAGATGATGGAGCAAATCCTTTTAATAATATTCTTAGGTAGAGCAAAAAGATGAATCCAGTATACAAAGATGCCCTTAAGTATTGTTCGAACTATAGTAGGCTTGCCTCCTAGGGAGAGCCCCCTATGTTCCCATGATAAAATTTTACAGTGGAATTTCTCTATAAGCCAACTTGAATCCTTAATTCCATAACCATTAGGTTTAAGCATAAATCCAAGTGATATAAAACCTGCATCCAATGCAGTGTAGATAACACCAAAAATCTAAGAAATCACAAGTACCAGTGCATCATCTAGGTAAGAAAAAATCATATGAGATTTAGTATTATTCATAAGGAGTCTAAAGAAAAATCCATATAGGTCAATAATACCATAAATGTGTCTCCATTCTAGAACAAATAATCTACCAAATAGTAACATGTTATCAACAAAAATAAGATGAGTAACCTTGACTTGTCTAGTAATAAATATATTGGTCAATGACCCGTCCATCTATGCCTATAAGAGAAATCTGCTAAGTCCTTCAATAACAAGAATGAAAAGAAGGGGTGATAAGGCACATCCTTGCCAAATGCCTAGAGACACAGAAAATAATTTTGTAGGAAGTCCATTAACCGATACACAAAATTTTGCAATAGATGCACATGCCATGATACATTTTGAAACTTGATATGAAATGCCAATTTTGTGTAGGACCAACCGAAGAAAGGTCCAATCTACACAATCAAAATATTTGTGTAGATCCAACTTCATAATAATTTCCCTCAGCTTATTATATTTGATATCATGTACAGTCTCATGTGTAATAGCAACCACATCTTGAATTTGTCTTTTACAAAGCAACCCAAATTGTTCCCAAGCAATACCATCTGACGGTGTAGGTTTCAACCTATTAGCAATGACTTTGGAAATCAATTTTTATAAGGTGTTGCAAAGAGATATAGGCCTATAATAAACAAAAGTTGATGCAAGTGAAACCTTTGGATTCAATGTAATGAAGGTGGAATTAATATCACCAGGGATATAACCAATATTTCGAGATTCTTCTGCAACCGCCAATATATCAGTGTCCATAATATCTTGGAAGTGTAAAAATAATTCAATGGGCAAGCCATCAGGCCCTGGGCTTTTATCACAAGAAAAGGATTTCATCGTAGCCTATAATTATTCTAATGTAATGGTCTGAAATAACATATTATTTGTGTCGACGTTGAACATAGTCAGATATGAATCAATGACCCCCATCTGTTGCACAATATCCACCTCTGCTCTAGCCCTATATTGATTGAAAAAATATCTCAATGCCTCAACCTAGATTTCAGGATGAGTAGATAAGAAATTACCATTAATATCCTGAATTTCTGAGATGGAGTTTTCCCTATGGTGCTTCGTCGCATAATTATCAAGGAATTTTTTATTCTTATCTCTTCCCGATACTTAGAGAGCATGAATTTTCAGTCTCCACTCCTCCTTTTGTAATTGAAAAATATCATTCTTCCTCTTTTCTGAATCCAAAACTAGTAATTAATGTACCACTGAGAAATAATATGCATGTGAAGGATCAACCAATATACCAAGTTTTCTATGAATAACTAAAATTTTGTCAATATGATTCCTCTTTTTAGTTTGCATCCAGATACTAAAAGACTTTTTAAGAGCCCTCAACTTAATCCCAATAATTTCCAAAGAAGATGTGATCAAGGGGTCAGATCCTAGTGCCCAAAAAGTACGCACTAATGAATCAAATTTAAGAAATTTGAAGTAGTGGTGATTAAATTTGAATGGGAGACCACCCCAATACCCATCTACCTATCACTGGAGTATGATAGGGTAATGGTGCGAAATTTGGGATGGAATAACCCAATATTTCACAAACCCTAAGCACTCCACCAAATTTTCATGAAGCATGAAACAATCAAGTCTCTTAGCGATGCTTATGGACCCAACCCAACATTTATCCATGTAAGAATAAAGGGAGCCAACAAAATATCCACCAAGTGGTTCCTGCCAAAAATATCGTTGAAGTACCTCACCAATGGGTCCACTCTGCAATTATCTCCCCAACCCTAATTATCTTCAATGGTGAGGTTCAAATCCCCCACCAAAATAAGGGACCCCATCTTTAACAGGCCACAAGATTCCAATTTATCCTAGAAGTATCTTCTAGAATAATATGAGACATAAGTATTAAGAATTTTAAATTTTTCCTTCGAGCCACTAATGAAACCAAGTAGAAGGATACCTACAAAGGATTTATAGAAAAGAAAATTCATGACCTTAGGACCCCAAAAATCTACAAGATCACCAAATAAACCCAAATCATCCACAACACACACCCGCCACTCAAGATAGATAAGGAGGAGCATGTGCAGAATTTTTCCTCTAATCATCATCATCTCTTGTAAAAGGATAATAGAGGGTTGATTAACCCCAATCAAATTTCAGAGTACTAGCCAAGCCCCTGATGTTAAAGGACATGATTATAATGTTAAGGCCTCATAATTGGGCAAATAATTTCTAAAGGCCCGAATAGGAGAGAAAGAAGAAACAAAAGGTGATGTACAAGAAGATGATGGATTTGGATCCAATGTTGCAAAAATATTGTGAAGATCAGTATCAGCCCCATTCAAATGATTCGAAGGTTTCAAAGATTGTTAATTCCTAACGGCCACATTATGACGAGAATTTGGACTGATAGAGATCTTGGGAGAGGAGGATGAATGAATCAGGAGGGTCTCTAGATGGATATCAGGGTGAAGGTAGAGAAAAAAGATATCACTCCCCATTGAATTAGTTGGAGAAAGGTCTCCAGAAAAATTTCCAAATTGAATGTGAGTAGAATCAGGGCTAACAGTCAATGAGTCATCAAGAGTGGAGGTCGCCCCATTCACATAAAAATATAGAGTGTGGTTAGATTCCAAATTGTCTGAACAAGGAGAAATTTTCGGCACAAATAACAATGAAGAATGTTCAATACAATCAGAATGTGACAACTGAACATGTGGAGAAACAATACGTAAAGGATGGAAAGTAGAATTAATAAGAGAAACAACATTCGATACCAAATCATTACAAATATGTTGCTTAGGAAATATCATAGGTGGTTTTATTTTAAGCTTACCCAAGAGAGAGTGTTGACCAATATCATAAGCCATCGGAGAGTGTATAGATGTCAAAGGACGACCCCCATCACAAACAGTCTTTGATATTCCATGTTGCAGATTTTTAAATCTATGCGGGCACTTGAAAATAAAATTTCCAACATTATGACAACCTAGGCAGTGAAAAGGAATTTCCCAATAGTAATTTCGCTGCCTAGTAGAGAAGCCACCCTAATTGGGATCCACCTCGGTGTGAAGGCTAGCAACAAATTCCACCTCAACCAAAATCCATGTGATATGTTTATCTCTCTGTAAGAGGCTTGCTTCCTCAAGGAAAGAAAGCTTACCAATGGAATTTCCGATCATCATTAGTGATTCACATTACTAGATACGAGGTGTAAACCAGGGAATTTAGCTCGAAACCAGTTTCTTTCGTGGAAATTCCAGGTATGGATCAAAGGCCACATGTCAGTGATGTAAAGAGACGAAACCATGACCATGAACCCAATATGATCCCAAAATATTCGCAACATCGCCATCATTAACAAAGTGGAAGCAGAACCATTGATTGTATAAAATGTTGAAAAGAGGAGAGTACTTAAGAATAGGGTACCAATTTTCTTTAACCTAGGACTCCGTCTGAGAGCCATCCATTCGCAGATAAAACCACTTACCCATCAAATCTCGTTGTTGTAATCCTACCATCCGGTCCCAAAAAATATCAGAACCAAAAATGAGTTTGTGATAATCTGGATCAACCTTAGCTTCCTTCTTTTTCTGAAAATGATGGAAACAAATTTTCCATGGATTACCACATTCAGGTTCAATAACCGGTGGGGATACCGAAACATTTGAATCCACGTGTATAGTTGCATGTATAGGAGATGTCGTAAAGGGCTAGACTCCCGACTTGTGGAAGCCATGACTCTCCGCCTCAATAGTTGCATGTACCAACACATCACGTAATGACACATCATCGCCCCATTTTCCTTCAGTATCAAGTGACATCCTACCAATAGACGTAAAGGCCAGTTGTACAACGTACATAGCTGACACTCTGCAATCTTGCCTACATGTTCACCAAAGTAAAGAGAATTACTAAAGATACCTTATGTAATAGTGTCTAAAAAAACCTTGTTAAAATATGTAGACAAGGTAAATTAATGATACTTATCAATTATTTACCCCACTCAATATAGGGTATCACTAGGACACCCCTTCAAGTACAATAGACTGGCCAATCACCGTCGACCAATTCCCTTCAAAAAATCTCATCAAGCACACAATCAAAAAAGATCTTCAATGATGACACAAACCATTAATGGATTGTCCCTCATATTATCAATGGCTAACTTGGAAAATAAATACCCCCCCACCCCCCTCCCCCCACCTAGACCAATTAATTACCCCAAGACAATTCTTCGTGATTGAATTCAAAATTAAAATATGTTACCAACTCCACCAACCAAAATGAATGCACTTATGTAGCAGTAAAGATCCTCGAAAATCCTCCTATTGACCAATCCCAAACCAGAGAGGAGCAAGTAGATCCATAGGAGAAAAGGTTTAGAAGAATGACCATGTAAAACAACCAGTCAGTATGTCTCAGATAGACCACAAAGAATACCAACAGTTAGTAGCTAAGATCCTCATAAATCACATGATTGACCAATCCCAAACCAGAGAAGGAGCAGGAAGATCCACAGGAGAAAAGGTTCAAAAGAAAGACCACATAAGCAACCATTTAGTGTGTCTCAGATAGACCATAGAGTAGACCAACAACTAGAGTGGAAAATAATTTGTTATTAGTGTATCGCAAAACAAAAAAAACTAGTAAAGATCGTTGATATAATTCAAAATCATGATAAAAACTAAATCTAGCTCAGATAATTATGCTTAGACGCATTTCACCCAACAACACCAGCAAAGGCTACATTTAATCCATCTACCTCTACACTTGCATCCAAAATTACCGCCCTTATGAATTTTGTGACTAATGCTTCAACAATCCTATATTTTATCCTAATTTTTTGTAGAGATTTTGAAGTAAGCATATTGTCTGCCAACAGATATTCTGTCATTTGCCTCCACCATTCTTTAGGTGAATCTAATCCATGTTGTCGATGACAGTTAGAAGTTTCAGCACAACAATGGACTGATAGTAATAACCAGCAGATAGAAGTAGTATTCAAAATAAAATAAAAAGTCAAAAAACACAGATTAAAACATAATCGATGGAGACCTCGAAGTTACTCCAACTATGTTAATGCCTATCCATGTTCAACGAAAGTGCCTCCATCGCTCCTCTCAAAAATCACCTCTGTTGTTGGCCTCCATTGCTCCCTTTCTTGAAGAACCCATCAACAACATAAAGACAGACACCTAATCCTTTACTTTTGCTTCTTTTACTAGCGCCTCGTACTGAAAATTTTAAGACGAAATTAAATTTTAAGATACATGATTTCTTTTGTCTTAAAAAATTGTCTCAAAATCCCCCTCTGTGTAGTAGTGCCAAATGCAACGACTAAAAATTTGTCTCTAATTGTATCAACAAATATCGAAGGGACAAAAAAGGAATTGATGTCCAAGAAATCTTGCCAGGAAAAATTGTCGCATTATTCAGAGTCGGCTACCCCACCAAAACAAAGAGCCCAACAAATCATTGTCCTTATATAAGACAATGTGAATGGTAAGTGAAATAGCAACATCGATATAGGTGCAAGATAGTAGTAGCGTGGAAATTGGCGGACTTAGGGCGCACTATCTGAGTCAATTTTGCAGGTGTTAGATAATATTGTCTTAAATTGATATGGTTTTGTAGTAATTGTTAATTGTCTAAAATGAGTTTTGTCTTATTTCCATTGTCTTAAGTGGCCATTGTCTTAAATATAAAGTTTTGTCTTAAAATATTTTTGTCTCAAACTGTTTTTTTCTTAAATATAAAGTTTTGTCTTAAAATATTTTTGTCTTAAATTGTTTTTGTCTTAAAATATTTTTGTCTCAAACTATTTTTGTCTTAAAATATTTTTGTCTCAAACTATTCTTCTCTTAAATATAAAGTTTTTTCTTGAAATATTTGTGTCTTCAATATAAAGTTGTGTCTTTAAATATTTTTGTCTCAAACTGTTTTTGTCTTAAATATAAAGTTGTGTCTTAAAATATTTTTGTCTCAAACTATTTTTGTCTTAAATTTTGTATTTAAAATAATTCAATTGATATTAAATTTAATTGTAAAATAACTAAAATAAAATGTGACTTTTTAAGAAAAAAGATTTCTATTGTCTTAAAAAAATGTCTTAAAAGTTCCCTTCATGTAGTAGTGTCATATTTTTTTTGGGGAGCAATATGGAAGATAGCCTCATGCAAGCATGCACGCAGCTATGACATCAATCATGGGTCGCAAAGTGCGACTGAAGAAGACTAAGAAAATTGATAAAAAAGAAGAGGCAAACATTGTTTCCATGTTTAAAGAGGTTCAGGCCGTAGCCAAGAAACTGAGATGTCTAGCAGAAGACAAAGATTCCCTAGCTTTTAGTTTCATTCAGCATGCAATGGATGAAACAGTTATGTGAAAGGTAGCAAAAGCTACAACTTCCAAGGAATCATGGAAAATCCTGGAAGCAGAATTTGGTGCAAGGGAGAGTGACATGCAGCAGCAGGATATGTCACATGCAAAGATGTCAGACGCAGATCTAAGAGTATATGAGCAAGAATCTGGGAGGACAACATAGCTTGGAGAAACCCATTATGCAAGCATGCATATGGATGAAGAAGATGCAACATAGATTGCAAAGAGAGAAGTTGAAGCCTCTGTATGTGAAACAGAGCATGAGCTTATCAATGCTCAAGCACTCCACCGTAACGTGATGGTGCAGAAGATGGTTAATCCCATTGTGATGAAATACATGTGGATTATGACTCCAAAGTTAGATGTGCATTGGTGAACCTAGAAGCAACTGATGAATTTGGTAAAGTTGAAATTGTCGCTGAAATTGAAAATGAGCACATGCATGCTCAGATATCTCATGATAAGGTGGATGAACATTATGTTGATGATATGTGTGGTTTATTTTTTGAAACAAGGATTGATTATGGTAATATGGTAAGTGCCATGTTTGATAAAGAATTGAAGGTTGAAGCTGCCTTTGTAGCAACAAGATATGAAACAGTTGAAACTGCTCATGAAGCAGTACATGATCTAGTAGCAGCTAATGATCAAGAATAGGATAAAGTGATTGAATAGTTTTTTATGAGAATATCCACTAACAGCATAACAGTGGAATACAACCTTCATAGAGTTGAAAATAAGGCAAAGAATGAAGAGGAAGAGGAAGAAGTCTCACTGAAGAGCATAATAAATATGTTTTTAACATTTTTTTTGAATATGTAGGTACTCAAAATAGCATGGGAGCGGAAGTTGAAATAAAGGTTGTTAATATGTTTGATGTAGTTTTGAAGCTCATTAAAGAATGGATTCAAAAGCCAATTGAACAAATTGATGCGAGTCTTAAAGTAGCAATTGGAATCAAAGAATTGAATGAAATGGTGAATAATGATTTTGAGTGTTCAAATTACAAGAAGAAAGTAACAGTACCTGATGATGAATGTGAAGAGAATGATATGGAAGTTTATGAAAACAAGGAAGAATGAATTAAAACCATTTTTCTGCAATGGAGTCAAGAAGATATAAGATTATGCTATCAAGAAATATGGCAGAAAGAAAGTCATGAATATCAAGCACGAGAAGCAGAGAAAAGAAGATAATTTGAAGATGTAATGTTGTGGCAACAGTCCATGTTTGAACAAATATTTGAAGAGTAAGGTGTAGAAGACAAGATCATATTGTTTTTCAGCACAAATTCGAGACAAGTCAAAGAAAAATTGCAGCAGCAACAAGTGAAGAAATCCTACAACAAGAAAGAGCAACAAAGAATGAAGCAATTTCGAGGATATAGAGTTTGGAAGCAAAGAAAAAGAAAATGATAAAATTGAAAAAAAATTGTGTCATTGTAAGCCTAGCTGAGAGATAGACTAGCAGGCATGTTTGAGTAATATTTGAGTCATTTTTATATTGTAAGCCTAAAAGGCATAGTTAAGTCTTTATTGACTTATGCTGAGCCATACGGTCGTAATTAAGGGGGAGTGTTAAAGTAAGGCAATTACTCTCGCATGCAGAGTTAGAGAATCAGTTGAGTGAGCGTTGAGTTGTGTGATAGATAAATTTGGTGACTGAGTTAGAGAGTCAGTTAAGTGAGCATTGAGTTTTGTGATAGATAAATTTGGTGACTGAGTTAGAGAATCAGTTAAGTGAGTGTTGAGCGAGTTGATTTATGTGATAGATGAGTTTTGTAAGTGTGTGCATGTCAAGTGATTTAGGATATATACCCTTCGCCAAGTTCATTGCATTCATTGTGATTGACATAGAGATTGAAGATTAATAGAAGATCAGTAGCTCATATGGTTTGTGTGAATTGTTTTTTGTTTCTCCTCTTTGCCTTTCCAACAGTATAGACATTGATATAACAATGAAGTCTATGAAATGACCCTACTTTCCAATGTAATAGAGAACTACTTCAATCCCAAAAGCAGCCCTCTTACCTTGCTTGTCATCTCGTCTTTCAACATGATGTGTTGCTCTTTTAGAAGTTGTCGTGTAGTTTCTTCCAGCTCTTCACTTGCTCTAAAGACATAGAAGAACACTCGATCTATGGGTAACCCAACGATTTCTTCTATTGATATTTTAAGTTGTTATACTTTCTCCGCGTTGTACTCATCCCATACGGTAGAATTCCTTAAGCCATTCAGGACAGAATCCTCCCTGTTAATAATGAGAACTACATTATCACACATTTGGGAATGAGCAATCATAGGAAACACCTGCGCTGCTCGAGAAGTATCTCCCCCAAAATTAAGCACATCCACACACAAGTTAGCCACTTTCTCATATTCTTCCCATATCTTGGATAGATGAACCTTGTTTCCACCCCCATCAGTGCCAGGAAAATCAACCACAAATATATCATCTCTGAACATGTAAGGAGTGGTTTTCATTATGTGTATAGTGAATCCTACACCTTCAACATCTTCACTTAAAATTGAATTGATAAGTGTAGCCTTACCAGCGATTTGAGGACCTATAAAGGTGACAAATCTAAACCTTTCCAATGAATTGCATGCTTCTATTATTTCAAACATCTTGCGTGCTCTTTCCTCTATGTCTACTTGAAGCTCCTATAGTAGAGATTGCTTGCACTTCACCAACTGTTCTTCACTTAGATTGTAAAGATTTTTCTCATAATAAAAAATATCCGACTGGTTATCCTGTAACTCGGTGCCACTGAGAAGACAATAAATAGTCCTCACAATATCCCTGTAGTTTAGTATTCTAATACTTCCTTCAGAAATAGAGAAGTAGCTCCCATGGAAAAACTTTGAGATGCATGCATAAAAAGGGATCACAGAAATTAACGTTGGGTGAGAGGAAAGGGAGGTAGAAAGATATAGACCACATTTTATGGGTACCCCTACGGGTGGTTCAATGAAACCCTATCCATTTTGAAAGGGAATTTCCACAGGCCTAATAAAGAAATATTTCATAATGTGGAAATGTTTTCTCTCTGTTCCCGGTATCGAATGGGAAATATTATCTAGAGGGCCAGGAAATCCCCTTGCAAGAGTTTCAAAAGCCTCCTTGTAAAGATCACTTCTTTGTAGAACCTCCGATTTCTGCATTAACAACAACCTCCCCATGCCTCCGTCCAAAGCAGACGCAACGTAGCCATCCTTCTACAAGTCTTCAACATGGATATATGTAATTGCAGAGCCGAAACAGGTCCTTAATTTTATAGAAGGAATTTTTTTCTCAACAGTTTCGTCCTCCTTCTAGCTAAATATCGCATCTGCTTCGATTTTAGTTAAAATTCCTTTGAAAAGGATGCTACTTTCACTTGCATCTTCAACTATCCACTCATATCCTACATTTAGCTCTACAATTGGTTTCACATGGAAATCCTGGTACAAATGACTCCCTTTGATGGTTATGACTCCTTCATACCTTGGTTCGTGGTCATAAACACTCAAAGTGCAACCCTGTATACAAGGAAGAAGCGGTACAACCATGACAGGCTTGCTCAGAAATGTTCCTCTATGTGCATCGGAAGCGAACTTTTTAAGATAGGATTCAATTCTAGAGCGTTGTAATGCTTGATTACTGAAACCACCACGAGATAGCCATTGTTCAATAATTGGAAAAAATCTCTCAAAGTGTATGCAAAAAAATTCTGGAATTATATTTAGTAAGATCAATCCACTACCTCTGACCCATTGTTTAATAATTGACATAAATCTGTCAAATTGTATGCGAATAGATTCTGGAATTAAATTTAGTAAAATCTATCTGCTACCTCTCAAATTTGATCCCCTTCCACCGCAATGCACCCCAACTGATACATAGCAAGGAATATTTGACCGAATTTTCCTGCGCATCTCCTTTAGAATACTCTGCACATGATTAAGCCACTAGAACTCGCAATTTTTTTTCTTTCATCTGAATTCGCTGAAATCAATCTTTCCAAGCAAAAAGGTGCACTCTGGGCCCTGTTTCTTCATATGGACTCTGAAATACAGGTCATGCTTATACCGTTAAGCATCGAAGGCACAGGGTCAATACCATTCACAAATGTGAACATTCGCCTATCCAGTTCCATTGTTTTTTGAAAAAACCTCTTGGCGGCACTGTCACAGAAATAAGGGGAGCCAAACCCAATAGAAATGCGTTTCCTGTTATCTTCCTAAGTTTCTAACAATTGTAGCAGATGAGAAACAAATGGGCTAATGCCCCATCCAAGCATGACCTGAAAATATTATCGTGTTTGATTTGTAGTGTTGAAAACAATGTTGAAAATGAGACATATTTGGTAGTTCAGATGTTATTGTCTGGAAAATCTCATAGTGAAACAATCCATCCACACATTCTTCGCTGCTTCCCCGTAGCTTTCAATGAATTCATTTCGATCTGCCACTTTCACGGAAAACATATTTTGAAAGGATAAACACCTTCTGAACGATACATACATCGTCATGTTATAGTCAAAACCCAATATAAAATTCTGGGCCATTTGTATCCATTTGAAACCAATATAAGAGTATTGAGTTTCAATGTCTGTCATTTCTTGTTGATCATCCAAGTAAGCTAGTGAAGATAATACCACTGCTTTTGCATTTTCATCGGATTTGGGATGAAAATATTTGGCACGCAGAGTTATGTTTAAACTCATCCTGATGTTGAGGAATCAAGGAAGCAACTCCAGTGTTGGACGAGTTAACTGGAGTTGCTCCAGTTTTAGAGGAGTTTTCTTAGGAAAAATTGATTGAGCCATAACTCGAGAAAATTTCGACCAAATTGGGCTCAGAAAGAGTCTATCCTAGCATTTTTGGATATTCTTAGTGGTTTGGTGTAGGTTTTAGAGGCAAAGGATCACTTCTAGAAGTGATTTTTCCATCTTGAATATTCAAGATGCCCAGGGCCACTAAGAGAGGAGGCCATATCTGCTTCACCTCAAGACCAAATGAAGAGCCAAAAGAGGCTACTTAGGGGTTTCTGGATCCTGTGAATCCATTGGTAACCTCTGTTTACTGATTTGAGAACATCTTCAGGGTCATATTGAAAGTTTTACAAGGAAGCTGTATTGATCAATCAGATGTTTGAAGTAGTTTTGGAAGTTGTTGAGCAAGGAGGAGACCTTGTAGGGGTTTTCCAAATTCCGCAACACTTTTTGTAGCAGTTGTGACCAGCATGGTTTAGCTTTGGTTTGACTTCTTTATTCATGAAATTTTTTATTGTATTCTTTAGTGTGGAATTGAAGGGTGTATGTGAGGGGATTCTATCTCTCACCGGTGAAAGAATGTCATCTATGTAGGAGACATGTTGTGTTGTTGATATTGTGAGAGTTCTTTGCAGAAGAAAATTACCTTGAAGGGGTATAGCCACATGTATTTGACAGAAAAATGATATGTACTTTTGACATTGAATACATGAGATGTTTAGTCATGTTGACGAACCAGCAGATGTAGCCCAAGAGGGGTGAACTCCATCAATTGCTTTTGTCTTGTTATTTGATGCACATTTATTTTCAAGTGTTTTGATGATTTCATGCTTTACAATTTGTTCATGGAATTATATTGGTTGAAGAAAACTTAAAAGAAACCATTGAAGTAACTTGTTTTTCAACTCAAATCTATGCACATAATCCTTAAACACTTTTATTTTATACCGAAGAGGAAGCTAGCACAACAAAACTAGTTTTTCCATATTCAGATCAAGTTGGTATCAGAGCACAATTTAGCTCATTTTAGCCCAAGTTTATCTCAGGTTTTGCCAAGGTTAGCTAGAAAATTAGCTATTGGTTTTGTATTTGTGCAAGGATAATTTAACTGTGTGCAAGTTTATATGTGTAAGCTGAAGAGAGGAGAAGGTCAAGATTGAGGACCCGGCTCTCAAATCATAGCAAAGAAGCTTCAATATGCATTACAAGTGTGATGGCAGCTTCATCAAGTGATGTTTCTAATAATTCTTCCTTAGCAAGACTCTTTGAAGAAGATTTGTTACATAAGCTCTTCATCATAAGAGATATGGTGCAAGATATGGTTGAAGATAAGAAGGAGAGCACTATGCTTCAAGAGCAGTTTATTTCCATAAAGGAGGAGAAGCAATAACTTCTTGAAAAGATGCATGAGATGGAGTCTCAGCTCCATATTGAAAATGAAACCCAGCAAAGATGCATGAGATGGATATTCAACTCCATGATGTCAAGGAAACCTTAGCCAAGTATGTGCATGAAAATGAGGTATGAAAATCAATTTTATCTTCAATTTCCTCTCAAGATGAATGTTTTGGTGTTTTTGAAAGACACACTAGACGAATAGGGTCCAAATTGTTTAAAAAAATGGGCTATGAAGGTAAAGGGTTAGGAAAACATTCACAAGGAATTATAAACCCTATTGTTGTCGAGGGAAGGTCTAGGTACATGGGTCTAGGCTTTGGTGAACAAGATGATGT
Source organism: Pinus albicaulis (assembly GCA_034641835.2). Classification (NCBI taxonomy): domain Eukaryota; kingdom Viridiplantae; phylum Streptophyta; class Pinopsida; order Pinales; family Pinaceae; genus Pinus; species Pinus albicaulis. The sequence goes on along the minus strand of CM076579.1, from coordinate 381,323,469 downwards.
AGAGTACTAAAAAACTAAGGATACTTTTGGAAATGTTCCAAGAAAAACTTTCATTACATGCGTTATCACCAATAACATTCATTTTTGTTGTTTTGCATCTTCCCTTGCTCTAAGTTAAAAAACCATCCAAAACATCAAAATCTAACCTTTATCCTTTCTCACATCGCAAAATCACAAATTCTTTGTCCCTGCCTTATGTTTTCTGCTCCCTCTTGCGATTGTGATACCCCAATGCGATATATCGCAAATCGCATTATCGCCCACATCGCATTATCGTCTACATCGCATATCGCCAGCATGTCACTCACCATTTATGTGACGGATCCTAAACCCTGATGTGATAATGCAATATATTGCATCGCAATCTTGTCACCTTGTTATCACCTCAATTGGACCCACCTTCCACCATGTCACTCATCACAATCACAAATTGCAAAACATTTTGTTTCTGCCCTATGACCTCCGCTTCTAAACTCCCGATGTGAAATGATTTAAAGTCGTGACTGATTAGATGGTTCATTAAAGCTTTGAAGTACATGATTAGATGGTTACACATGTATAAGCCGCCAGCTGAAGATTATCAAGGTTTATCAAGGTTTTGAAGTACAACAAATGCCTAAAGCCATCACATTTCCAAATTTCGAGGAGAAGATATTTAATGTCAGTTAGTTGTTATTTATTTTGGTTATGGAGAGCGCCACTTCACTCAAAGTGGTCATGTTCGATAATATCATCATAAAAACATTATGTAAATATTGTCAGTGTAATAAATAGAATTTGATTCCTATCAAGTCTTAAACTCTTGTAAATAGAAATATCTTGATGTTCTCTCCTTGTAATTGGTTTCCTTTTTGGATAAGGTGTCTTTGGAAATATTTGAAGGTCTAGCCTGGCTGGAACACTACATGTAAATTCTATAAATGGGTAGACGATAAGATGGGGGGGATGGATGTAATGCTAGAAGCTATTTTTGTAATCTTTTTCTGTCAACAATATATAGTTGCAGCAAGTTTATTTCTCACCTGAGATTCATCATGTATTCTTGTATGTGTTTTTCCTACAAGCTCTTTTGATCTTCTTTCAGTTTTCTTTACGTGTAATCACTTGGAATTCGTGTTTAATCATGCTCCAAATTCCTGTACACTTATGGTTTAATGTTCAGTTTATGTTTCGATGAGAATACACACATGCCTCAACTTCCATGTTAGATGATTTTCATGTAATTGAGTTCCTATAAATCCATACCCAATGGTAGCTACTTCTTCACATCCTTCACCTACATTAAAACATTTAAAGCAGATTTCAGAGTTAGCCATTTTTTGATCTTCATTTACATAATATTATCTTTATGCTTGAGAGAGCCCTCTCAGGCTGGAAAGGATAAGTTCCAGCTAAAAGTAAGTTTGAAATAGATACTCTGAGTTGACTTTTGAAGAAACCCATCAGCCTCAATTTAGTGATAACAACATGTTCATTACCTCAAGCTTGTGAATTTTGTGTTCATGAGGAATACAAAAGTTTTACACCCACTTTGCAAGAAGATGCTCATAAGAATGCAACTAATGGAAATGGAAAATAAGAGGATTTTGAAAGCTCTAAAGCCATTTAAGCCATTGTTGGTATTCCGAAGAGAGCCACTACCTCATCAAATTCACGTCCTCAATAAGGCAACAAAGATGAATGTGCAAGGTATAAATCTGCCTTTAATCAAGTTGCTTTTAATTATGATAAACATGGAAAATCCGCACATGAGATTTGGAGAAAATTTACATGTTCCTTTTGTGGTTTAAATAACCATATTGTTTCGAGGTTTTGGAAGAAGATAGCCATACACAAGAAAATTTCAAAACAAAGGAGAAAAAAAGCCAAAGGTCCAATGGACAATGAAAACCTTGTTGAAAAGAAGATGCAATTATTTTTCACTCATTTCCATAAGTAGGGTCATCTTGTCGACAAGTGTTGGACTTTGTATTCAACAAGCCATCCACGGCATTTGAAAAATGTCGAGAGAGATTTTGATAAGAATGGAAAAGAGAATTCATAATTGATGTGGGTCAGGATGATACACATGATGAAGTGTAGCTGAAAGAAGCACCATTGAAGTGGTTTGGAAAGAGATGGTTAGAGTTCTTAACCAATTAAGGCCTTTCATTTCTTTTGATCATTGATGCAAATATTGCCTTATTGATGCATTTCCTTGTTATCTTAATGTATTTATTTTCTCTTAAAATTATGTTGCATATTGCATGAAGAAAGATGTTAGAAACTTAGAGTTATGTTGACTCACTTAGATGCAACAAAGATGGAAATTTGTAGTTGCAATTTGCATGTGAATGCATTTCTTTTTCTCTAGAATGCATGTTAAATGTTTATGCCAGGAAGGTGTTTGAAAGTGGAGTATGTTGACTCATTTTGTTGCAGCAAATTTGGTCATTGCATCTCTTTAAGTACTCGTACATACCAATGGGATTCTTGTACTTGCGAGAGAGTTGAACATTGTATACATGCATGAGAGTTTGTGAGTGTGAACAGTGGAATTTTTTATAGTTTCATTGTGCTTGAACATGCATGAGTGATTGACTTGTGTTGGTTGATTTCTTTGTTAACATGTATGTTGTCAACTTGAGAGTGTTGATCATTTGCACATGCATGAGTGATCGAACTTTGTTGGTCAATTGATTGTTACATATATGTCTTATTGACTTGGAAGAATTGATTTAGTCTCCAAGGATGGAAGGGAGATGTTGATGAATTATTTCATGAGATGTGAAATTCTTTTTGTTTTGGGAAAAGAATCGTCAAGTGTTGTACATGATTTTGATTGACTTAAGTCAATGTTTTGAAGATGCATGTTTTGCCGACTTGTGTTTGGTCGATGGGTTTGTACAAAAATATGTAAGAATGCATGGCAATGTTCACAGGATGTGACATTTGTTTCTTTGAAGGAGCAAAAGGAAGAGGTCATCAAGTTGTGTTTCTCGCATGATGTGTTTTTCAAGTTAATGGTTTTGCTTGTGACAAGATGTCTTAGGATTTTGGAAGCTCCACTCTTGAGTGAGAGGCTCATGATCATCATTCATTCTCAAATCATGGCATAAGTAGCATGTCAATACCGGAGGATGATGGAATCAAGAAGCGGAAAGAGGGACAAGATGACAAAATATTGTAGCAAAAACAACAGGCCTTTCATAGACCATATGATGCCTGATGTCGAGAAGAAAAACAGATGGCAAAGACATTCTTCCAGATGCGAAATTTGGTACCATGGAGGTAGAATAATGGTCATTTCATTTCTAGTGATTAATGATATTTGAATTCATTGTTGTAGTTCACTCAGATGGACTTAAATTGGAAAACAGTTTCCAAGGAGAATCTTGCATCAAATGCATATTTATGCAAAGGAGGAACATGATTCTCAATGGGAAGGCCATCAATCAAGTTTTGCAAGCACAAATAGATCAATTTGATATAGCAAGATGTTTTTCATTAGTCAGAAAGTAGCTAGCAAGGGTCAGCAGTGAAAGGAGGACATTGGTTGAAGTACCAAGCCATTTGCAAGTAGGCATGTCAAGGAACCAAAGTGGTTGTCATGAATATTTTTTCAAGTAGAATAAAGTTGTAGAACTTGGAAAGGTGAAAGGATTAAACTCTCATCGGATAACCAGCTTTTGTGGGTCCAAAGGCCTTTCAGTGGGAAGGAGTGATCAAAAACCGAATTGGGGGAAATTTTTTTCTAAAAAATGAAAGTGCTCAAAATTGCTCGAAACTAGAATGGCCGCGAATTTCTTGTCACACTGAATCTGGCGCACTTTTTTTAATCAAAAACTAAATCTGTATGTGAAAGTTGGAGCCTACTGTCTGCTTAGCTAAATAGGTGAATTTAAAAAAAAAAGTCAAACAGGGTCAAAGGGGTCAATTTTTTGGTCAAATTTGGTTTTTCTTCAACTAGTGGTACGCTGACACTTTTTAGCTTGTGTTTGGATTAAATTTCTGGGCTACATGTCGAATTATGGTTGGTTTGGGTTGGACTAATGAGGTCACAACACACAGCAAGCCTGAAAGCCACCATGTGCCCCCTCCCAAAGGTTGAAATGGGACATTGTATGGTCGAATAAAATTTTATGGAGGCATCAGGGTTCAACCCCACAACCCCCCCTCCACCAACGCCAAGACTTACTAACTATGTTTTGTGTTAGTTCTTACATATCTCTGCAAACGAATTATATTTTTTTTAACAAAATTTCAATGGCGGGGGTAAAGTGGGGCCAGCCCTACTCGATAGAACCATGTGCTATGACCATGGCGGAGGCCTATTCCTAATGGCGGAGTTATTGCTAATAATGCGTCTGAACTGCAGATTAAGCCAGTAATATCTAGTTAATGCGAGTTTAGCCATCTATATTAAGTTGGCGGAGTGCGCCAATTTTTGTGGGAACTCCAGTTCTGGCTGAGTTAACTCGAGTTGCTCCAGTTTTAAAGGAGTTTTCTTAGGAAAAATTGATTGAGCCATAACTTCAGAAAATTTTGACCAAATTGGGCTCAGAAAGAGTCTATCCTAGAATTTTTGAATATTCTAAGCAGTTTGGTGCAGGTTTCAGAGGCAGAGGAGCACTTCTGGAAGTGATTTTTCCAGCTTGAAGATTCAAGATGCCCAGGGCCACCAGGAGAGGAGGTCATATCTGCTTCACCTAAAGACCAAATGAAGAGACAAAAGAGGCTACTTAGTGGTTTTTGGATGCTGTGAATCCAATGGTTACCTCTGTTTACTAATTTGAGGACATCTTCAGGGTCATATTGTAGGTTTGACAAGTAAGGTGTATGGATCAATCATATGTTTGAAGCAGTTTTGAAATTTGTTGAGCAAGGAGGAGACCTTGTAGAGGTTTTCCCAATTCCAAAACATTTTTGGAAGCAGTTGTGACCAGCATGGTTCAGCTTTAGTTGAATTCTTTATTCATGAACTTGTTTATTGTATTCTGCAGTGTGGAATTGAAGGGTGTATTTGAGGGGCTTCTAGCTCTCACCGGTGAAAGAATGTCATCATTGTAGGAGACATGTTGTGTTGTTGATATTGTGAGAGTTATTTGCAAAAGAACATTACCTTGAAGGGGTAATACCCACATGTATTTGGCAGCAAACTGATATGTGCTTTTGATATCGAATACAAGAGATATCTAGTCATGTTGACATACCTGGAGATGTATCCCAGGAGGGGAGAACTCCTTCATCAATGGATTTTGTATTGTTGTTTGATGCACATTTATTTTCAAATTTTTTGGTGATTTCATGCTTTAAAATTTGTTCATGGAATTATACTGGTTGAATAGCACTTAAAAGAAACCATTGAAGTAACCTGTTTTTCAACACAAATCTATGCACACAATCCTAAAACATTTTTATTTTATACTAATGAGGAAGCTAGTAGAACGAAACTAGTTTTTCCATATTTATATCGGAAGATTTGGATAATTTACATGGGTTTACTAGTGTTTTCAAGAGATCTAGAGACTTTTGCTAAGTTTCTCATTTTAGGTTTGCAGAAGGTGTTTGTAGAGGGTAGCTTCAGGAAACTTATTTTGTTGGTTCATGAAGGAAATTGCAATTTTATATTGTATTTTCTTGATAGGATTCATGCCTTATATATGATTTGATAATAGGTGTCATCTTGTCTACGAAGACATGGTTGAACCTCTTTCTTTTCAATAGACTCCTCAGTATCTATAACCAAATGTTGTGTGATTTCTTATTTTCTCTTGGTGCAAGATATTTCCTCGAAACATTCTATCTTGATGGCATTAGAGCCTTATGCTTTGGGAGTAGTTTTAGACATTGAATATTTTTAGTCTTGTATAATCTATAATTAAATCAAATGTGAGGATGGCTTTTCCATTCTTTGCTAAAGATCTAGATAATTATGTTGGGTTTCTCATTTCTGTGGGGCTTTCAGTGTTTGTAGAAGAACTTGTGAATTTGTGTGGGTTTTTGGTTTTCATGGGTTTCTAAGTGTTCGAAGGCGATAGATCCACGTGACTTCTGCTACTAATTCAGAAAGTAAATTGCAATTATATGACTAATTCAATAGAATTTGATTGCATTGTGCATATAGCTTATTATTCTTAGATGTTAATCTAGTTTAATTTTGGTTCATTGCAATTTTATCTAGTGCAAATATGATCAGAAGCATTGGCATCTCCATATCTACTTCTTTTGGCCAAAAATTGGTGAGTGACGAGAAAATATGCTTCTCATTTTATTGGTTATCTTGATTGAAATTTACTTTGTGCTATTTTTTTTCTATACGTCTTGATTTTGGTTAACATGTTTGTAATTCTTAAATTTCTTCAATGGTCATCTTTGTTTCATTTCATCAATGGGGAATATTTTGTAATTTGGACTCATTCACAAGCATCTAACATGGTTTCACTATGTTTCTTTGATATCTTTTTTCTCTCCACTTGAGGTGCAAACAATTTCTTTCGTGGACTAATTGTTCTTGTTAACATTTATGCTTTAGTAGTATGTAGGCCTCCTATGCCCATAATCAACTTCTGGTATGATTGTGATCATTCATTTTTGAGCTTATAGAGAGATGGATCTTGGGATTTTAAGATTCTATGAGCGTTCATAATAATTCCTCAGGTTCAATTTGGTGCCTGGTGGTTGCTCATTCATCAAAAGTTTATTTTCTAGTCAGGAATATTTTTGCATCTTTAGGTGTTAGGTGTATATCGGATAGAATGAGCCCAGGAACGTCAGATGGAATACTACCCAAAAACTAGGTACGGTTGTGTGGGTGGGTTTTCTTGTGACAAGGTTTTGTTAAGAAAAAATTTGTTATCATTAAGATGCAAGCCTCCCCAGTGCTTCAGTATGAGTGTACACCAGGGGTTCTTTCTGGGAAGGTTTCCTCTAGAATGAAATTGTTCTTGTTAATTCTCTAGATATTCTATTTCAGTGACATTGGAGCATTGTGCTTTGGGAGTAGTTTCTACTAGTCAATTGGTCGTATGGTTGTAATTTCTAGTTTTGTTCTTATAATTGTATATATATTAGGTTATTAAGATTCTACGATCATTTTCCTAAATCATGTATAAAATAAGCTTAGGGATCTTGGATACAAGTTCCCAAGAACTTCAATGCAGTGATTCCTTGGGGTTTTCCTCTGAGAAGGTTTCCTCCACGAAGCCTGGGAACATTGAATGCAACTCTGCCCAGAACCTAGGTACAATTGTTCTCCGTGGTTTTCATACTAGAATGTTTTGTCCAAGATGTTATCTATGTCCATAGTCAACAAGTTGAAAAAAATGTTTGTTCGTTTCTCGCTCATCAATTAATAATTTCTTGGCCATGAATTTATTTGCATATCTAGATGTTATGCAAATGTCAAATAAATTCTCGTTAATTCTCAAGATATTATATTTCAATGACATTGGAGCCTTGTGCTTTGGGAGTAATTTTGGACATTGAAGGTTTTTCACTCTTGTATAATGTACATTTAAGTCAAATCTAGCGACTTCAGAATAGTTCTACTAGTCAACTGGTGGTATGGTTGTAATCATTCGTTTTCAAGCTTTTAGTTTTCTAGATCTTAGTTTTTTAATATCCTATGATTATTGCGTAAATCTTGAATAAAATAAGTGTGGGGACCCCAGATACAAGTTCCCCAAAACTTCTATGCGGTGGTTCCCCAAGGTTTTCCTTCAAGAAGGTTTCCTCTAGGAAGCACGAGAACGTCGAATGCAAGTCTACTCAGAACTTAGGTGCTTTTTCGTTTCTCTCTCGTCAATTAATACATTCTTGGACAGGAATCTCTTTACATATCTAGTTTTTGCGAAAATTCTGGATAAAATAAGCCTGAGAATGTCGGATACAAGTCTTCCCATAACTTGGGTACGAGTGTTCATGATTAGCCTTCATTCTCAAATCATGGCATGAGCATCATGTCAATACTGGAGGATGATGGAATCAAGAAGTGAGAAGAGGGACATGATGACAAAATATTGTAGCAAAAATAACCCTTTTATAGACCATATGATGCATGATGCCAAGAAGTGAAAGAGATGGCGAAGACATTCTTCCAGATGTGGAATTTCGTACCTTGAAGGTAAAATAATGGTAAATTCATTTTTTTTTATTACTGATATTTGAATTCATTGACGTAGTTCACTCAGATGGGCTTAAATTGGAAAAGAGTTTCCAAGGAGAAGCTTGCATCAAATGCATGTTTATGCAAAGGAGGAACATGATTCTTAGTGGGAAGGCCATCAGTCAAGCTTTCCAAGCACAGAGAGATTGATTTGTTACACCAAGATGTTTTTCATTAGTCAACAAGCAACCAGCAAGGGTCAACAGTGAAAGGAAGACATTGGTTGAAGTACCAAGCCATTTGCAAGTAGGCATGTCAAGGAACCAAAGTGGTTGTCATGAATATTTTTCCAAGTATAATAAAGTCGGTAGAACTTGGAAAGGTGAATATGATTAAACTCTCATGAGATAACCAAATTTTGTGGGTCCAAAAGAATTTTAGTTGGAAGGAGTGATCATAAACTGAATTGGGGGCAAACATTTTCTAAAAAATAAAATTGGTTAGAATTGCTCAAAGCCAGAACAACCGCGAAGTTCTTGTCACCCTGAATCTGGTGCACTTTGTTTCATTGAAAAACGACTCTGTATGTGAAATTTAGAGCCTATTGTTTTCTTTTCCAAACATGCGAATTTTCAAAAAAAAGTCAAACATGTTCAAAGGGGTCAATTTTTTGGTCAAAATTGGTTTTTCTCCAGCCAGTAGTGTGCTGACATTTGTCAGCTTATGGTTGGACAAAATTTTTGGGCTACATGTCAATTTATGGTTGGTTTGGGTTGGACCAATGAGGTCACGACACGCGGCAAGCCTGAAGGCTGCCACGTGCCCCCTCCCAAAGGTCGAAATGGGACATTATATGGTCGAATAGAATTTTATGGAGGCATCAAGGTTCGACCCCACGACCTCCCCTCCACCAGTGCCATGACTTACCAACTATGTTGTGCTTTAGTTATTACATATCTATGCAAACAAATTATATTTTTTTTAACATAATTGCAATGGCGGGGGTAAAGTGGGGCCAACCTCGAAAGGCCAACCCCACTCCATAGAACCATGTGCTACAACCATGGTAGAGGCCTATTCCTAATGGAGTAAGCACTAATAACGTGCCTAAACCATAAATTAAGCCAATAATATCTAGTTAATGTGATTTTATCCATGCAGATTAAGTTGGCAGAGTCCTTCAATTTCAGCAGGAACTCCAGTTCTGGTGGAATTAACTAGATTTGCTCCAGTTATATAGGAGTTTTCTTAGGAAAAAAAATGATTGAGCCATAACTTGAGAAAATTTCGAGCAAATTGGGCTTAGAAAGAGTCTATCCTGGAATTTTTGAATATTTTGAGCAGTTTGGTGCAGGTTTTAGAGGCAGAGGAGCACTTCTGGAAATGATTTTTCAAGATTGAAGATTCAAGATGCCCAGGGCCACCAGGAGAGGGGGTCATATCTGCTTCACCTTAAGACCAAATGAAGAGGCAAACGAGGCTACTTAGGATTTTTTGGATGTTGTGAATCCAATGGTAACCTCTGTTTACTTATTTGAGCACATATTCATGGTCATATTGCAATTTTGACAAGTAAGGCGTATGGATAAATTAGATGTTTGAAGTAGTTTTGAAAGTTGTTGAGCAAGGAGGAGACCTTATAGGGGTTTTCCCAATTCTAGAACACTTTTTGCAGCAGTTATGACTAGCATGGTTTATCTTTGGTTTGACTTCTTTATTCATGAAGTTGTTTATTGTATTCTTCAGTGTGAAATTGAAGGGTGTATTTGAGGGGCTTCTAGCTCTCACTGCTAAAAGAATGTCATCTCTGTAGGAGACATTTTATGTTGCTGATATTGTGAGAGTTCTTTGCAAAAGAACATTACCTTGAAGGGGTAATAGCCACATGTATTTGGCAGCAAACTGATATGTACTTTTGACACAGAATACAAGAGAGGTCTATTCACGCTGATAGACCAGGAGATGTAGCCCAGGATGTTAGCCTCTCTCATAAAACGATAATAAATCCAAAAATTAAATAAATAAATTAAATATTAAGAGTTAGGAATTTATGCCTAACTCTTTAGTTTGGGTTGTTCCTCTAAGATAGTAGTTAGTTTAGGTAGCTCCTATATTGCTGTGTGTTTGGTTGAGAAATTATCTCAACCAAGGTGTCCAAGATAGCACGTACTATCTTGAGACACTGTCTCCTCATCTATTTAATTCTAACACTACATTCTTTTAATAATGAGAAAATATGTGAGGAAGCCATGAGGCTGAAGCTTTTTCCGCCAATATTTGGTCTCTGGTTTATTATGTGTGTTTTAGATAATTTTCTAAGTTAATTTGATTTTCAATATGTGGTATCAGAGCTTGTTAAGATGCCTGTTTTAAATCTGCAATTTTGTATATATACTATGTGTGCAACTGTGAATGCAGGTAGAGTTTATATAGAGGGGGGAATTTGCATCTTACACGATACAAGGTAGTGTGATTGAGTTTGAAAGGATCGCACCCAGCAATTAAAGGGAGTCCGCATACTTGAGGACCTGTGACTCCATAGTAAGAAGGATCCACGTGGTTTGATGGTGCCACGAATCAGTTAAACCATGCACATCGTAGAAGAGGAGATCTGTAAGGTTTGATCCTCAAATATTAACACCACCCAACGCAAGGAGAAGGTGATGGTGTGCCAACGATTAGCAGAGTCTGTGGTGTGGAAAATGTAACAACAACCTCAAATATTCTAAGGAGAGATCATCTGGAGCTGCATTAGACAGAAATTGCAGAGATCCTAGAGAGTGTGGAATGGTGGAAGATTGGCTTAATCCTTAATTCACAGAGTTTAAATTTGTACGCTCAAAGCATTTGGTGTGTGGCTACTAATTGAGGGTTGATGCTCATCTTTGAATACATGTGAATACATGTCACTCACTTGGAATGTGTAGAAGGTGATAGCGCTATTTGTAGTAGCAATTTGATATCCCATTAAATCATTCGACGACCCAGCGCTTCCTAATTTCAGTTCTGCAATCACTTTTGAAGAAAAATTCTGGAACGATAGCTATGTTTTACAAAAGGCATGAAATATTTTTACAAATATTTTCCAGTGTTTGGATCACTTGGTTGTTTTAATTTATAGTTTCCTAAGTTCGCAGTAGAGTGAAATGTCTGTATAAATTGTTTTTCACTTGGCTTTTTGGAGCCTATGAGCTGGGCTTATGTGAGAGAAAAGTCGATTTGGACTTATTTGACTATTGAAATCTTTGTTTCCATCGTGAGCGTGATATTTTTTTGTTGAGTGGTTGTTTGTTGTGGAAAACTCGTTGCTTCTGTTGAGAGGAGCCATCCATTGGCCGTTGAGAGGAGACTTTAACTAACTGGTGATTTGAAGCCATCCTTGGTATTAGGAGCGCTCCCTACTATTTGACGGGGAATCGAGCTGCCAGGAAGGCTGCTGTGAGCCGACACTACGAACTTCCTGAACAGCTGCTCTTAAGAGCCTGAGTGGGGAGCGTTGTCAAAACATTGCTCCACGCATTCAAAACATTACTCCATCACAAAAGACATTATTTTCTAGCCCTTTACTTTCACAACTTGTTTCCAGAACCATCCTATGAAGTAGCATGTGTAGGATGAATAGACACGTCTAATTTTACATCAAAATCCCATGAAGATTGCTCCCTAGACATAATTGAGATACATTCTACTGAATTAGAAGAGTATTTCAAAACACCTCCAAGTCTCTGTTGTTCTTCTAAGATATTCTGAAAATACTTTCCGTGTGCTTCAATGCATTGTTGTAATTGCCTCTATACCTCAAGTTGTTCATGCAACAGTGTCTGCACTCATCTTGAAAAAAAAAAGTGTCTACATTGCATAGTCCCTCCCTACCTCCTTCTGGAATCTCTTCCCCCCGTTGTCACCTGAAACCATGACCACAAATTCCATGACGTGGGTGCCTACCACGACCATTTCCAGAAGAATTAGAGAAATACATTTTGATATTCATAATCAAGGAAAACACCATTCAACTATGTCAAATTGTGAATGAAAAAAAAATATGAGAAGGGGATTTATTTATTCTTGTTCATGTGACAAGGGACGGAGGAGTGAAGATTACCAATAGAAGGTGACATGTGGTGCATCATCCCAAAGCATGGTTGCAAAATCAACTGTCTTCTTTCTGGAATGGACTAATTGGGCATTATATCATGAGATCTAGGATGCGTGTCTAGAATTATTCATGCCATTCAATAAAAAACATTTAAAATTTTGAGATCTCCTTCCAGTGTAGACATGTCAAGGATTTTTCTGTCTTTTTCTCCATATAAATCTTGTCAAGACACTAGATATCTTTCTCATTGTTTAAATGGGTGTACGAGAGTGAAGCAGTCTCATTCGCAAATCTCAGTTTTCACTACAACATCCTTTCCAGTGCCAAGAATCGACTTCAGGGCCAATTCCAAATACTCATGTGGGATTATCACATGTCCATCTTCTGCTAAGTTCAAATAAAAGTAGTGCAAAAGTCACACAAAGCAAGGTGAATAAAGTCATAACTCCTTTTTCAATGCATGAAGTTGAAGTATAAAGTTAAGGTGGAGTGGAGTCATTTTTTAAAAAGCAAAATAGAGAAAACACTTTGAGCAAGCATAAATTAAAATTAAATGGTGAAAATTACTTTTATAAATTTGAAATTAAATGTGAGTTCACTTTTTATAAAGTGATATCGTAAAGGGGTTTGATTTATAACTTTTTGATTTTTACGTTCAAATTTGAAAAGGAAACTCACTTTTTCATAAAGTGATTTTATAAAATCAAATATATATATATTGAAAAGTTTAAAAGAAGGATAAGGTGGATATAAGTTTTTTTTTTAATGAGTGATTTTTGGAGAGATAAGGTGTGTTTCTATTTTGTATTTGGAGAGATAAGGTGATTTATTGAGGGATGAGTGTTTTGTATTTGGAATGATATGCCAAATTTTTTAGAGAAATTCTTTGTTGTAATTCAAAGTATTGTTTTACTTTGAGAGAGATCGTATCACTGTCCATTTAGTTTTTGAAGATGAGTTGCATCAAAGGGTTGCCAGCTTGGAGGTGAAGATTGATTATGTACTCCAAATTTTAATAAAGCATATATTTTTTATGGTGATTGTGTCCTAGATCCGCCCGAAATTGAATAAGGGGATCTTAGGTACACGAAGAGTGTGTTTATGATGGTGCATGGTTCATGTTGTTGCTTATGATTTGTATCTAGTTTTGACACATAAATGATCTCATTTAACACACACATAAAGTTCAATGCAAGCAAGCACAACACTTGTAACGAAGTAGCTTCAAGGAAGGATAATTAAGCTCAACACATGCATCTGCACACCTACAACACATAATCAAAGTTGTCAACATCAAAATTCTATATCAACAAGAAAATTCACTTAATACAATCAAGTTCATGTACCTGCAAACTCCAACATTTCAAAGAAAATTCTACATCACTACAATCAAGTTAATGAATCTGCAAACTTCAATGTTTTAGAGCACAGTCTACATCAACGTTTTTGAACTTGTAATCAAACTCAAATTGCATTGAATTGTAAGGCTGCATTCTCGGTTGAAATCGACACCCAAGTTTTGAATTGAGTCAAATTAAGTCAAATTGAATTCGTTGTAGTGAGTCATTAAAATAATTAAGTGCCTTTGGGTGCATTTTTGACAGTGTTCAACACCCTTTCTTCAAGCAGAATCAAGTGAGTGCACGATTTTTAACTCTAAAGCAAACAAGCAACAAGTTCACATCTCCTGCAAGCGAGCGTGAGTATTCATTCAAGCAATTTGCATCAAGTCAGTACAAAGTTCAAACCATCAAGTGAGCCAGCATGAAGTTCATTGCAGCAACCATCAAAGCAACCAAGCAAGTTCAACTCTAACACCAATCAGGCAAGTTGAAATCTACATCAAGCAACCGTGAGTATTCATTCAAGTGAGCGTGAATTAATCAAGCAAGTCAAGTGAGCATTCAAGAAAAGCGATCTTCATCAAGAGAGCGTGAATTCAAGAGTTCAATCAAGAAATTTCTACAACTCTAGCAAGTGTTACAAGCAAGTGCAATAAGCAACAAATCAAGTGAGTGTGCCATTCAAGCCACATAGCAAGTGAGCCTGTCATTCAAGTAACAAAATCAAGTGAAACAGTTCAAAGCACGACATCTACGACAAGAGAGCCTGAATTCAAGAGAGCAAGTTCAGATGGCACAACACATCCAGTTGTTAAAAATTCTTCACAATTTGATCCTCCCAAGTGATGAAGACATGGTGCAAATCAGCAAAGAAACTCTCGCTGATCTTTCATGGCATCTACAACAAACAAATATAACCATTGAGTTTCTTCAACTAGAGTCGCAACTACAAAGAAATGAGTTGCAAGAAAATATTGATACTTTCATGTCTTTGAACCATCTAGATGATAAGTCATTCATCCAAATAGCTTCAAGTGTCGAAGTTGTTCCAGTTCAAATTTCTTCCAAGCCCATCATCAAGCCATGGGATGAAATTCAAAGTAACAAGAATCGATGAGGCTTAGGATATGTCAACGATGACACAAAATTTCATATCCCATATTATTCCAAGCCAATTAATTTTGTTAGTGCAGGATTTCTTGAACAAATCACCTCAGCAAGTTCTGAGAAAGTTGTAGACAAACAGAAATGCACGCAACCCACAGTTGTAGTCAAAACAACATGTTCTCATTGTCAAAGAACCAGTCATATGGAAGATTAGTGTTTTTATCTCCATCCTTGTCACCATTGTGGCAAGCCCAATCATTCCTCAGAGAAATGTCGTAACCAACAAAAATCAGCCAGATTAAAGATCAACTATCAATGGATTGATCCTTGGGAATGGTCATCCATAGTCAAAATATTGTCTCATTTCTACAACCGAATACAATCACATATAGTGCAGCCAATAGGGAAAAGAAGATGGTACTCTCACGTAGTACACCAGTGCAACACTCCTACACCTGAAGGGGGGGAGTTTAGGAATACTTTCCAAAGAAGTGTCTATCCTTTTAGCTGACAAATGGGGGAAAATGTCAATGAAATTGACGATGGTTGTCAGACTGAAAGTCTTGACGAAACCAAAAAAAGCAGCCAGTGGGCAACTTCCATAGCCATTGGGCATCTTCAACAGCCAGTGGGCATGAACAAATTCGCCAGTGGGTAGTTGACAGCAAAGCAGCAGTAAGTAGTTTTCAACACAACAAAAGCAACACTGAGTTGTTTTTTGACATCATCAACTAGTGGGCATTCAACAATTTTTGTTAGTGGACAAAGGATGTTGATTTCATGCAAAGGACAGATGGATCCTTCTGCAATTTGGCATGTGATGGAGTTGTCAAGAGAAATTCAGAGATGAATCAGACATACAGCAGACTCATGGTCTCTTCAGATTGCAGTTTTTCAGCATCCAGCTTTGGCGGTTTTTTAGGCAATGTTTTTTGAGGATCAACATGAGAACTTGGAAGTTGGTTCCTAGTTCTTATTTTGGATTTATCATTGAAGGGGGGAATGTTAGCCTCTCTCATAAAACAATAATAAATCCAAAAATAAAATAAATAAATTAAATATTAAAAGTTAGGAATTTATGCCTAACTCTTTAGTTTGGGTTGTTCCTCTAAGATAGGAGTTAGTTTAAGTAGCTCCTATATTGGTGTGTGTCTGGTTGAGAAATTATCTCAACCAATGTGTCCAAGATAGTACTTACTATCCTGAGACACTGTTTCCTCATCTATTTAATTGTAACACTAAATTCTTTTAATAATGAGAAAATATGTGAGGAAGTTGTGAGGCTGAAGCCTTTTCTTCCAATATTTGGTCTCTGGTTTATTATGTGTGTTTTATATATTTTTCTGAGTTAATTTGATTTTCAATACAGGAGGGGTGAACTCCTTCATCAATGGCTTTTGTCTTGTTGTTTGATGCACATTTCTTTTCAAATTTTTGATGATTTCATGCTTTACAATTTTTTCATGGAATTATACTAGTTGAAGAGCACTTAAAAGAAACCATTGAAGTAACCTAATGTTCAGCTTAAGTCTATGCACACAATCCTTAAACACTTTTATTTTATACTGATGAGGAAGTTAGCACAACAAAACTAGTTTGTCCATATTCAGATCGAAATATTTGGAGAATTTCACGGGCTTGCTAGTGTTTGCACGAGATTTAGAGACTTTTGCTAAGTTTCTCGTTTTGGTTTTGCAGAGCGTGAATTCAGGTAACTTATTTTGCTGATTCATGAAGGAAATTATAATTTTCTATTGTATTTTCTTGATATTATTCATGCCCTATATATGATTTGATAATAGGTGTCCTCTTGTCTTTGAAGACATGGTTGAACCTCTTTCTTTTCAGTACACTCCTCAGTATCTATAACCAGATGTTGTGTGATTTCTTATTTTCTCTTGGTGTAAGAGATTTCCTCGACACATTCTATCTTGATGGCATTACAGCCTTATGCTTTGGGAGTAGTTTTAGACATTAAAACTTTCCAGTCTTGTATAATATATAATTAAATAAAATGTGAGGATGGTTTTTCCATTCTTTGTTAAATATCTAGAGAATTATGTTGGGTTTCTCATTTCTGTGGGTTTTTCAGTGTTTGCAGAAGGGCTGGCGAATTTGTGTGGTTTTTTGGTTTTCATGAGTTTCTAAGTGTTTGAAGGCGATAACTCCATGTGACTTTTGCTACCGATTCAAAAAGTAAATTGCAATTATATGGTTGATTCGATAGAATTTGATTGCATTGTGCATATAGCTTATTATTTTTAGATGTTAATCTAGTTTAATTTTGTTTCATTGTGATTTTCTCTGGTGCAAATATGATGAGAAGCATTGGAATCTCCATATCTGCTTCTTTTAGCCACAAGTTGGTGAGTGACGGGAAAGTATGCTTATTTTCTTGCCTATCTTGATGCAATTGACTTTGTGCTAGTTTTTTTCTATATGCCTTGATTTTGGTCAACATGTTTATAATTCTTAAATTTCTTCGATGGTCATCTTTGTTTTATTTCATCAATGGGGAATATTTTGTAAATTAGACTCATTCACAAGCATATAACATGGTTTCCCTATGTTCCTTTGATCTCTTTTTATCTCCACTTGAGGTGCGAACAATTTCTTTCGTGGACTAATTGTTCTTGTTAACATTTATGCTTTAGTTGTATGTAAGTCTCCCATGCCTGTAATCAACTTATAGTATGATTTTAATCATTCATTTTTGAGCTTATAGAGAGATGGAGCTTGGGATTTTAATATTATATGAGAATTCGCAATAATTCCTCGGGTTCAATTAGGTGCCTAGTGGTTGCTCGTTTGTCAAAATTTTATTTTGTAGTCAGGAATCTGTTTGCATCGGTGTTAACCATATATTGGATAGAATGAGCCTGAGAACGTCAGATGCAATACTACCCAGAAATTAGGTACGGTTGTGCGGGTGGGTTTTCTTGTGACGAGGTTTTGTTCAAGATGAAGTTGTTTTCATTAAGATGCAAGTCTCCCCAGTGCTTGGGTATGAGTGTACTCCGCGGGTTTTTTCCGGGAAGGTTTCCTCTAGAATGATATTGTTCTCGTTAATTCTCTAGATATTCTATTTCAGTGACATTGGAGCATTGTGCTTTGGGATTAGTTTGTACTATTCAATTGGTCTTATGGTTGTAATTGCTATTTTCGAGCTTATAGTTGTATATATCTTAGGTTATTAAGATTCTATGATCATTTTCCTAAATCATGTATAAAATAAGTCTAGGGATCTTGGATACAAGTTCCCTGGAACTTCGATGTTGTGGTTCCCTGTGGTTTTGCTCTGAGAAGGTCTCCTCCAGGAAGCCTCGGAACACTTAATGCAAGTCTTCCCAGAACCTAGGTACGATTGTTCTCTGTGGTTTTCAGGTGGGAATGTTTCGTCTAAGATGTTATCTATGGCCATAGTTAACAAGTTGAATGAGATGTTTGTTCATTTCTCTCTCATCAATTAATAATTTCTTGGCCATGAATTTATTTGCATATCTAGCAGTTATCCAAATGTCAAATAAATTCCCGTTAATTCTCAAGATATTATATTTCGCTGACATTGGAGCATTTTGCTTTGGTATTAATCTTGGACATTGAAGGCTTTTCACTCTTGTATAATGTACATTTAAGTCAAATCCAGTGACTTCAGGATAGTTCTACTAGTCAACTGGTGGTATGGTTGTAATCATTCGTTTTCGAGCTTTTAGTTGTCTAGATCTTAGTTTTTAAAGGTCATATGATCATGTTCATCGTTTGCATAAATATTTTATAAAATAAGTGCGAGGACCCCAAATACAAGTTCACCGAAAATTCTATGCAGTGGTTCCCTAAGGTTGTTAAAGATTGCAACAAGAAACAGTGAAGGAGGCATCCTGAAACATCATTCCTGATCCTAGTTGGAAAGTGATCACCAAAACTAGGTGGGGGCCACACAGGTGATTTTTGTCGCAAAGTCTATTTTTAGACTATGTCTATTTTTAGACATGTCGATCATATTCTGTTGCGGGATGCTATTTGTGGATGGTTGATTGTTGGAAAAATAGATGGATTTCTATTTTTAGACATATTAATTTAAGTCTATTTCCTTAGACCTGGCGTCTAAAAATGTGACGCCGAATATTATTAGCTCTTAATAATATTTGGACTATAAACATTATCTTATCCTCTTGGAGCACTTCAGTTTGAGCTACGGATGTGGCACATGTAGCTGACAGAAGGAAGTATGCTTTTCCTATGGGTTAGTTGAGCTATTGCATGGTTGACTTCAGTTAGAACTCAAGTGGCAGAGTTTGGTGGAGTTGATGAGACAGTTGGTGGAGTTGTGTTCGGTTTAACTTAGTTGAACTATTTGTATTTAGTCTAACTGAAAAATACACTAGTGATGAGTGGTGTGAATTAATTAATAATTAATTCACTAATTATTAACTCATAAATCAACTAAATAACACATCAGTTAACTGCAATGCATGGACAGTTCAGTGGAGACCAGTGTTAGAGGTGGGTGAAAGGGTGAGTGTGGCTATTAGTTGTGACTATACTTGTGCATGAGATTTGCACACACATTGATTGAGATTGCCAATGAGGATTGCGCAGTACAAGTTGGTGGGATTCAAACTTGGATCCAATTCATTCTCATCTTGGATTGCGCAGTAGAGGCAGGCAAACAGTGGAGGAGATTTGAACCTGTGACTTGTTCAGATCTGAGCTAGTTTGTGTGTAACTATTGGAGATAGTACTGAGTACTTGTGAGGAGTATTGTACTATGATTGTTACATGATTCTCTATCATTATAATATATAGATAGTTGGGGGTTTTCAGCTGTATGCTTTCCCCATTACATACTGTGTTATATGTGTGCTTGATTATGTTTTAATGTGCGCATGTGACTGCTTCTATTTCCGCATATTGATGATCAATTGTAGAAGAGGTTATGTATTATGCATGAAGCTTAAATAGTGTGTAATCGGGATAATCTCAGTGAATAATTCAGCTATTATTCAAATTTCTACATGGTATCAGAGCGAAATTGATCATCGGATCTATTACAGTGATTACAATTTATTTCGGTAGACAGAGTCTGTAAGCGGGCCAGGTAGCCTCTGGATCCATCCTTTCTTTGAAAGGTGATATATCTAGTAAATGCCCCTACAGTCGATCTCTATGCTAGAAATACTTTGTTGTCACAGATCCAAAAGCAATTGAGTTTTAAGCTTGGAATTCGAATTTTGCAGCAGTTTTGTTTTCTTGGTGCCGGAGTGGAAATGTCTTTCAACGGATTGCGACTGGAATATGCCCTTGAGGGCAGTTTGAATTATGTTGCATGGAATGACCGAATGGAAGCGGTATTAGATGATAACGAGCTGAAGGATTTCATAGATGCTGAAGTCCCAAAGCCTACTGATGCTGCTCAAGTTGAGGCTTGGCAAAAGAAGAGGGCGAAATGTCGAAGGATTCTGTTGGAGGCGTGAAGGATCACATTGTATCAGCTGCATGAAGAAACTTCTCCATACTTGATGTGGAAACGTTAGCCAGATCTATTCAAACGAGCGACCAGAGGAAGTTGGCGCTCAAGGATAAACTCGGACACATAAAGATGGAGAAAGGCGACAGTATGCCAAAGTACCTCACGAAGTTCATCCAATGCAGGGATGAGCTGGGAAGTGTGGGGGTGACTGTCGATGATGAGGAATTGGTGAGCTTGGCTCTCCTTGGTCTTATGAAGAGTTGGCATGCCTATCAGGATTCTGTCAATGGTCGGGAGAAATTGCCAGGATGGGAGCGACTTTGAGTGGATCTTGTGCAGGAGATAGAAGTAGTCTGGGGATGGATCTTCATCGAAAACGTAATGGAGAAGATAAAACTTTGATGGCAAAGCAAGGAAGAGAGAGAGCAAGAAGAAGATTGTCAATCAAAATTAAGGATGGTAAAGAAGTGTGACAATATTGGTAGAAGTGTTTTCAGCATCAAAGTCATCAGATACGCCATGAGTGTCCACAGAAGAAGAAGAACAAGTAGGCTGCTGGAGCTGCAGCTGGTGAGGCTCTTTCCTCGCAATTTGAGCTGGACTTCTCATTGATCGCATGCATGGTGTCTAGTGCATTGGGATCGGGGTGGTATTTTGATAGTGGTGCTTCCTTTCACATGACGGGAGATGTGAATCTTTTCAGTGACTTGGTGGAGAAAGATCTCCAGATGCATGTTGAGTTGGGCGACAATGGACGATACAATGCAACTGGAATTGGTACCATAACATTTCAGAGGAAGTCAGGTAAACTCATTCTTTTACAAGATGTAGTGCATGCTCCAGGTTTAAAGAAGAATTTAATCTCAGTCGCAATGTTAGAGGATAAAGGGTATGAAGTTGTCTTCAGTGAAGGAAAAGTTTTCCTTACGCACAAGGCAACAGGACAAGTCAAGAAGGTTGGGATTCGAGCTAATAATCTCTACAGACTTGATGTAGATGGGATTTCTATGGAGCTTCCTAATGTTGGGAAGTGCAAGAAAGACATGCAATTGATGCTTGAGAGGGAGCAAGTTTTGCATGCAGGTAATAGTGAACCTCAAGATGTGGAGCAACCACAAGATGAGGATCATGGAGTGGAAGAAACCACTCATGCAGAGAAATTTCGTGCCAGATGGGCAGAGGGAGTGCATGCAGCTATACCACCAGGTGAGAGGTGGGGCGACATGCATGATTAATCCCAAGAGGATATTTCTGGGCAGGATTCATGGAGATGGTGTGGATATCATGAATTGAACCTGGCTATGAGGTGCCCATAGAGCAGCAGTAGCATGATCAGTTGGATTGATGCAGGCAGATCAAAGTGACAGTGTCGGATACTAGAGCACGAATCAGAGTTGACAGCAAGTGCAGAGTGCATGGGTGCAAGAGTTCAACGGCGCAGTGGTTCCTGATGACATGTACAGTTGGTACCAGAAAAATTCCAAGACTTGGATGATAGATGCATCAGACTGATTGAGTTGTTTGGAGCCTATTCAGTTTCAGAAGAATTGCAGAGCAGATGCATGGAGTTGCATGGTGCTTGTGAAGGTTGCAGGGTGAATGCATGGAGTTGCATGTCGCATGCAAAGACAGTCCTTTCTTGTTGAGAGGGAGTGTTGAAGATTGCAACAAGAAATATTGAAGGAGGCATCCTGAAACATCATTCCTGATCCTAGTTGGAAAGTGATCACCAAAATTAGGTGGGGGCCACACAGGTGATTTTTGTCGCAAAGTCTATTTTTAGACTATGTCTATTTTTAGACATGTCGATCATATTCTATGAGTTGCGGGATGCTATTTGTGGATGGTTGGTCAAGTTGGAAAAATAGATGGATTTATATTTTTAGACATATTGGGCGGAATCTATTTTTAGACTGCCAGGATAAAAATAGAACAGTCGAATATTATTAACCCTTAATAATATTTAGACTATAAACATTATCTTATCCCCTTGGAGCACTTCAGTTTGATGCTTGGATGTGGCACATGCAGCTGACAGAAGGAAATACGCTTTTCCTAAGGGTTAGTTGAGCTATTGCATGGTTGACTTCAGTTAGAACTCATGTGGCAGAGTTTGGTGGAGTTGATGAGACAGTTGGTGTAGTTGTGTTCGGTTTAACTTAGTTGAACTAGTTGTATTTAGTCTAACTGATAAATACACTAGTGATGAGTGGTGTGAATTAATTATTAATTAATTCACTAATTATTAACTCATAAATCAACTAAAGAACACATCGGTTAACTCAGTGCATGGACAGTTCAGTGGAGACAAGTGTTAGAGGTGGGTGAAAGGGTGAGTCTACTATCAGTTGTGACTATAACTGTGCATGAGATTTGCACAATCATTGATTGAGATTGCCAATGAGGATTGCGCAGTACATCTTGGTGGGATTCGAACTTGGATCTCACAATTTACCATCTTGGATTGCGCAGTAGAGGCAGGCACACAGTGGAGGAGATTTGAACCTGTGACTTGTTCAGATCTGAGCTAGTTTGTGTGTAACTATTGGAGATAGTACTGAGTACTTGTGAGGAGTATTGTACTATGATTGTTACATGTTCTCTATCATTATAATATACAGATAGTTGGGGGTTTTCAGCTGCATGCTTTCCCCATTACATACTGTGTTATATGTGTGCTTGACTATGTTTTAATGTGCGCATGCGACTGCTTCTATTTCCGCATATTGATGATCAATTGTAGAAGAGGTTATGTATTATGCATGAAGCTTAAATAGTGTGTAATCAGGATAATCTCGATGAATAATTCAGCAAATTATTCAAATTTCTACAAATTTTTTCGTCTGAGAAGGTGAAGCACGAGAACGTCGAATGCAAGTCTACTCAGAACTTAGGTGCTTGTTCATTGCTCTCTCATCAATTAATACTTTCTTGGCCAAGAATCTGTTTACATATCTAGTTGTTGTGAAAAATCTGGATAAAATAAGCCTAAGAATTTCGTATGAAACTCTTCCCAAAACTTGGGTACGAGTGTTCTTCGTTGGTTTTGTGTGGGAATGCTTCATCCGGGATGAAGTAAATGTGTCTTATGCGGTTTCCATCCAAGAAGGTTTCGGTCGGGATAAATTTGTTCCTGTTAACATTAGTATCTTTGTGGATTCACTTTACCAAGAGGTAGTCCTTTATGACCATAGTCAACAAGATGAATCAGGTGACTAGTGGTTGCTCGCTCGTCAATTAATTCTTTCTTGGTGGGTAATATGTTTTCATACTTTTAATGTGTCTCAATACCTATCTATTGTGAAAATTCTATATAAAATAAGCTTGGGAACCACGGATGCAAGTCTGTCGAAGACTTAGGTGCAAATGTTCTCCACAATTTTGCGAGAAGGGTCTGGTTCAGTGTCATTTAAAAAAAAAAACATTAATTAGATTCATGGAGGAACATGTAGGGTGATTGGTATAATCTACATTTAATTCAAATATGAAGGCTTCAGAATAGCTATACTAAGCAACTAATAGTATGGATGTAATCATTAGTTATCGAGTTTTAGTTCCCTAGATCTAAGGTTTTTAAGATTCTACGATCATTTGCATGAATCCTTGATAAAATAAATTCAAGGACTCTAGATGCAGGTTTCTTGAAACTTGGATGCAATAATCGCTTGATTTTTTCCTTCGAGAATGTTTCCTCTGAGAAGCCCGAGAACACTAGATGAAAATGTGCTCACAACTTAGGTACAAATTTTCCCTGGGGTTTTCATGTAGGAACGTTTCCTCTGTGATGGTTTCTATGGAAATAGTCAATAAGTTGAATAAGATGTCTATTCATTGCTCACTTGTCAATTAATTTTTTCTTGGCCAAGAATCTGTTTGCATACCTAGATGTTACACAAATATCGGATAAAATAAACCTGGAAACACCAGATGCAAGTTTTCCCGTAACTTAGATACAAGTGTTGTCCGTGGTTTTTGTGTGAGAATGCTTCATCTGGGATTGAAATTATTCTGATTAACATGTAAGGCTCCCCAAAACTTGGGTACAATTTTACTTTGCACTTTCCATTCAGGACGATTTCGTCGAGGATAAAGTCATTCTTGTGAACATTAGTATGTCTGAGGGTTCACTCTCTGACAGGTAGGCGTCTATGCACATAGTTAACAAGCTAAATTAGGTTCTTGGTTGTTACTTACTTGTCAACTAATTCTTTCTTGGCAATGAATTTTTTTGCATACCTAGCAATCTATTTGCATTCCTAGCTTTTGTGCAATTTTTTGATAAAATAAGAGGCTTCTGGTTCAAGAATGTTTAGGTCTTGGTGACAACATTCTACAAAATATGGTCAATAGTATATCTCTCTTTGACTGCCATCGAGTTAGTATAATCTCCAGAATATGGTGAAATCTATTCATCTTCTTATGTAATTGAAATTCCTAAGTTATTGTTTCATTAATGTGCTTTTCAAAGTAGTGTCACTCTTGTTGTGTAGATTTAATGTTTTGTATTTAAGATGCATTTATTGCTTCAATTCAATATTTGATGTTTGACTAAATTGTATTTCATTTGTTGTAATTTGATTTCTTGAACTTTTTTTTCATAGAGCCAAACACTCAAGAATCATTGCATTGAATAAGTTGTCATATTGTTCCAATAGGGTTAGTCGAAATGAAAAATATTTTCGCATTAAATGAAGCCAATTTGAAAGAAATTTATCACAAGTTTTCTAGATTTAGTTCATATAGATTGGGGCATTCTTCTTATTATCCTGGTGATTGTATATTTGGCTCATTTGATATTCTTTTTCATTTCTGCTATACTTCAACTGAAATATGACAAGGAATTGTAAATCACTTCTGATATTGCTTAGATCGCCAAGACGATACTGCTTTACAGTCATTGTGAACTAAATTGACACCTGAGTTTCTTCAAGACCTTCACAATGTTAATGATATTGAGACATACTTGGAAGAATTGTCTACATCTTGTTATGTTTGTGCTCCATCCACAATTAGCCTATGGGGATATGTTTTTTATGTCAAACGGTTCTCTAATTGGTTGTTAGTTCTAGTGAATGTTTGGTTATACACAAAAGGACAACCATATCATTGCTTCAATAAAGAAACTCTTGAATATCAGTATAATATATTTCTACATAACCAAAGCCTAGTATGTGGCCATTTTGAACCACTCTTATTGTATCATACAATAGACATGTTGGCTACAATTCCTAAATCAACTGCTACATGCATTTTTTCATACCAATGCTAATATAGGGAATTTGAAATGTTTTCAATTGAGTAATCCCTATTGCAAGATGGCTTCTTGATCTATGGACATTTTTTCAATGACTACCACGACTCATTGTTTGAATGTATTTTTACACTTGCACCATGGGTTGATATGCTTAGAGTGAGAAAAAAATGCACAAATTGTTTATAGTTGTCTCATTTGCAATGACATTAGAGCTATCAACTGCTTGAAAGAAAAATTGGATACTAGAACCATTGAGGAGGAACAATGTATCAATGACTGGAAACGCTATATTATTAACTTGTCAATGCCATATGAATCTGGACATATAGAAGGAAACAATTTTGCAATACGATGTATATGTGAAATACTTAATGTTAACATAACCATCTAGAATGCAGACATGATGGGTATTTATTTGAGATTTAATTCATCAAAAACTTCATTTAGAATCGTCTACCTTTTGCAACTACCAATATGCACATCACATTCACATTATTATGTACTTTTAAAATTTGGTAGTTTTTATAATGTTAGCCATGATAAAATTGGAAAGATAGATTGGTAATTCAGTGTCAAATATTTGTTTTAGGCATCCTTCTAACAATGTATCTATTTGTACTACATCTTGTGTCTAATTGAGCAAACATTTAATTAGTGACTATAGCACCAACAAAAAGGAAATATGTTGAATTTTATAAACTTGTGAAAATCACTTTAACTACAGCTACTGGAATTTATTCTCCTAATTGATTAGTAGTTTTTTAATTTTCTAATTAATATCAAATAAATCAAACTGCAATTCTTAACAGCAAAATAAATGCACTACGGAAAATTTAAACTGGAACTAAGAATTTAATGCACACAATTAACATAGTTATTTTGGACTAATGTCCTTGGAAAAACTTTGAAGGGAAAACTGGTGTAGCATATGAGGATTTAGATTTTATTATGCAACAGCAAAAATATGAGTACAATAATCTGGGTGCCTCATTGGCAATCCTCCGACAAATAATATAGTAAAATTTATGAGAGATAATTTTATCCCTCTGTAAATATGTTGGCCTCCTTTTGACCTACTCGTAATTCCTACTGGTTGCTCGCACTACAGGCCTACGCAAATATGGAAAACCCCTGAAACTACCTCCAACTAAGTCGTCTAGCCTCCCATTACCCATGGAAATTTTTTTCTTTGCTTCCTGGACTTGGATCTGGCCTTCGGTAACTGAAACGATCTCTTCCTAGATTTCACACTAGGGTTTCTAGCTCACTCACACTTCGTGGAAAATTTTTATGTAGAACAATCTGGCCTCCCCCTTTCTTGCCTCTCCTACATTACAAATCTCCTAGGAAATTCCTCCATAACTCTCTTTGCTTCCCCTCAATCACTGATGCTCCTCCACTAGCTCGAATTATTCCCTCATTGAATCATTGTGCACTGGGAAATTCACACTGCCTATATGCTTTATCCCTCACTTGTATCTTTTCCTTATCCCATCGATCTGCTCTTATAATCTCTCATTGGAGCTTTAACGACCATGATTAGATCCTCATCAACAGCTATGATAAACTTATACTTGATCCATGTGAGTCTCTAGACCATTCTCAATCATACTCAATTAATTCCCTTTAATTAATTGATTTACCTAAGTTAGACTTAGGAATTTTTTAGTTATCGATTAATTGATTTAATTGAGTGGTCTCTAGGTGTTTTCTTCCAAAACCTTTTATGGGTTTTGTATATCTCATGCTCCTTAGCCTCTTAGACACAAATTGAGACTAGAACACTTGTTTGATGCTACAAAGACTAGCACTCTCTCTTATTGAGGAATATGTTCTCTCTCCACATCAATGCTACTACACGTACCTAGACAGTTCTTCATTGTTGATGTCTAACTAAATTTATCCACTTCTCCATGTCGACCAATATCCCTGTCACTAGAAATCATTGTGAAGAGAATATTGTCCACCATTCTACTGTGAAAACTTTGATCTACTCATATTTTTGTTGCTACTTCTTTGTTTATATCTCTGCACTGCTAATGCAACTACTGCAACAATGAGTCTGATCTCCCCAAATCCTAAAGTGATAGCTTCCATAGGTTTTCTCCCTCTAAAACTAGACTCCCTATGAGTCTCGATCTCCCTCTGGGAAATCTCTCTTCTTCCCCATGACAACTCACACTATCCTCCTACACTATAAATTGGACTGCATCACTCTGTGTTTGGAATCTTCTGGTTGGAACTGCACCTACATACTACAACTAGGAAATTCCAATTGTTTGTGTCACTATAACTAGTTTTGCAATTATTTCTCAATCATTTGACTACAGCTAGCTTTGCTACTATATATCTAAATGTTATTTGCTGACATTTTTTTATGCAAATATCTCTCCTAACACTGAATCCTGCTACTGAATACTGTGGGCCCCTGTAGCAAGGGTGATGATCTTGCTGGAATAACATGGAACTAATCTAACTAATAACCTTGTTGCATCTACGTTGGACCCTTCCCAACTTGATAGGAATAAGTATCAAGCTTCTCCTCCTCCTGTAGGTGTTTTTGTTATCAACACAAACTCCTCCAATCTGGTGGTTAGTTCAACAATTTCTATCGAAGTTTTTGCCTTCTCCTATTTCTCCTTCTTGTCCTTCTTCCTTTGAGGAAACTAGGTAACATAGTGGCCATACTCACCAAAGCTGAAGCACTTGATATTTAACAAATATTTCTTCTTTCTCTCGCATCCTCCTGATCCTTGACCCTGAATGGGACCTTTCTTCATCTTTCCCTAATTTCCATTAAGGGCTACACTTTCCTAATCCTCCTCCTCCTTCGGTCCCTTTCTGTTGCTGCTGGTAGAACCATTCACAAGGTTGATTCTCATCTTATCTTGAGTGAATTCAGTCAATAGATGATCCCAACCAGGTAGCATATCTCGCCCATAAATAACTTAGATGAAATTATTCCACTCCTTGGTGAAATAACTAAGAGTTGTTTTGGCTAGCTCACTATCTGATGGTTTTTCTCCAATAGCTACAAGTTCATCTGTGATATTTTGAATCTTGGTGAGGTAGGGTGTAACACACTCTCCCTTCCACATTCTAGTGGTCCTCAGCTTCTCCTTGAGAATCATATTCTAATTCTCTGATGGATTATCATACAACTTAACTACAACATACCACATTCCTTTATTATGTTTAATGAAGCAACTTGTGGAATGATATTATCTTGAACCCTATTTTGGATCATCCTCTTGGCCTTGGTCATTTAATTCTTGTGTGTTGCCTATTATTGAGCATATGTAGTTATGGAAACATTACTCTGCATACTCCTTCAGGCCATATTCATCTAATAGGAACAACATTCTATCCTTTTATACGCCAAATTTAGAGGATTCATCAAGTCTATCTTGATCCATGAGTCCTGTTGTGGCCATTTATGCAAAACTCAAGTATTCTAGAGACTAAGAATTATCCTTCCTGATCAACCTTCCTTATACTCGCACCCCTCACTAGAATGTATATATCTTCTTTACTTTCCTCCACAAATCCTTCCCCGACACTCTCATTTCCTGCATCTCCTCAACTGGGAAACTCACATTAGCTTGCAAGTTTGCTACAACCTCCTCCAACTGGAAATATGGAAATACTCTTCTAATATATGTACTTTTCTCCTCCTGCCCTACGTAGATATTCTTTACAAAATCATTCATTTACCCATTAGAATCCTCTTTTCGGAAAATCTATTATTGGTTGCTTCAAATTTGAGGCACACTTTTCCACTAGTCTGGATCTAGAAATCAAGCTTTGACTCCCTACTATACACATTGTGTGGTTGGTCTATGTAGATCTGAAGAGAGTGCTTTATATCTCCCTATGAAACTACATGATCTCTTCTTCTTTCACCTATGAGCCTCATATCTGATCAAACATACTCTAATACCATGTGAAAAATCCTTGAACTACAACTACTAGAATTTATTCCCCTAACCGATTAGAAATTTATTAATTTTCTAATTAATATAAAATAAATCACATAACAATTCTTCATAATAAAATAATTATGTTGTAGAAAAATTAATCTGGAACTGAAAAATTCATACACACAATTAACACAGTTATTTTGGACTAATGTCCCCAGAAAATCTCTGAAGAGAAAACTGGTGCATCAGATGAGGGTTTGTATTTTATTATGAAATAGTAAAAATATGAGTACAATAATATGAATGCCTCACTGAAAATCCTCCAGCAAATAATCTAGAAAATTTTATGGGAGATAGTTTTCTCCCTATGCAAATCAACTATCCTCCTTCTAGACTACTCATATATCCTATTGGTTTTCCGCATTGCTGCCCTGTGAAAGTATGGAAAACCCCTGAAACTACCTCCAAATGGGTCTTCTAGTCTCCCACTACCTCTGGAAAAATTTCTCTCTGCCTCTCAGACTCGAACATCACCTCTGGTAACTGAAACAATCTCTTCTTCACTATCACACTGGGGTTTCTCGCTCACTCGCAATTCCTGGATGAATTTTCTGCAGAACAATTCGATCTCCATCTTTCTTACCTCTCTAGTACTAGAAATATGCTGGGAAATTCCTTTGGAATTCTCTCTATTTCCCCTCAATCACTAGAGCTCCTAGTCTACTGGCTCAAATTCTTTCCTCACTAAATCACTATCCATTGGGAAATTTTCACTGCCTGGATGCTTGCTCCCTCACCTGTATCTTCTCCTCATCCCATCAATATACTCTTATAATCTCTCGTTGGAGCTTCAATGACCATGATTATATCTTCATCAATGGATAATATCTTATTAGACTCAATCCCTATGAGTGTCTAGAGAATTCTTGATCATACTCAATTAATTCCCTTTAATTAATCGATTTCCCTAAGTTAGACTTAGGCATTTTTTCATTATCGATTAATTAATTTAATTGAGTGGTCTCTAGGTGTTTTATCTCCATTTATTTTTTGGGTTTTGGAGATCTCATGCTCCTTTCCTCTTAGACACAAATCAAGACTATAACATATGTTCAATGCTACAAAAACTAATAAAATGTTGGGCATTATCAAAACAAGATGATCTTTCTTTCTCATTGCATAAAAACAAGAACAAAATAGGCACTATTCCTTCTTGCAATGGATACAATAAGAAACACACTAGATTGCATCAATTAAAGTATAAAATTCAAACACAAGGTTCTTTACTGCATAAAGCACATAAAGAGCATGTGTAACAAATAAGGCAATTGAAAAATGTCTGCAATCAATCGAAGACACACCTACAAATGCATGTTTCATTTGTGAGACATTGCTCTTCGGAAAAGACATGTAACTCATTGATCAAGTTTCATTATGAAATTCTCGCTATCTCATGCCTACCACAAAATCGAAACGATTCAAAATATATGAACAAATTTTCAAATATTGTAATAATGCAATACTCAATGAAAAACTACCTGCATTTGCATCACTTATGTGTATTCACCAAAATCATAAATTGATGTATGTTGCACAATTGACACACCTAGAAGAAATATTGGTAGCACCAAGAATGACTTTTGCATAAATAAGACAATGTGGTTACAAAAGGTCACAAATTGGTTTTAAAAAATACAATTATAAATGTTCCTACCAACTTGGATAGAGTTCAAATAGCTCTACCTAGAGGTGTTGATGAATGCATGACAATTTCAGTTATGCTAAAGAGAAAAATAGGGTTAAAAAATGGTTATATGTCTGGGAACATTTGGCCCAAAAAAGTAATGATTTCTTTATGTGATTTTTTCAAAACCTCTTTGTACAAAAATGATCAAATAGTAATAAAAAAGGAATGGAAAAAATAACTGATCAAAATAAAAAAAACCATGAAATCAATGATACAATTTTTGGTGTTAAGATATGAATGATATGATTCACCATTTTTCCACATTAAATGTAAATCTGGGATTCGTCTGGTTATTTCAAGACTAACATGCAATATATATGCAGGAAACGATTACACAACTCCATGTTGATCACTAATCAAACAAACCATATATAAAAAAAATCAACTGTAACAACAATCAAGATTCACAACAATCACACTTAAACCATTACAACGATAAAATAAATATGAAACACAATGAAAGAGAGAACTAAACACACATTAATCCAACAACACCTGGTCAGGAGAGTGGGCCCAAATCCCTGATCAGGGTTGTGGAAAAGTCACTAACTTAAGGAAAGATCAAGAAACCATAAATTGCATTAGCCGTAACAAAATTACAATAAAGAGTTATTGTTACAGACTCATAATCTTTCGTATGCTAACTCATGTATTTCAAATCTGAGTAATTACTTATACATTGTCGTAAACAACTAACACCCCCTAATACTACAGTAGTTTCCCATCTACAGTTGTACAGTGGTCCAACTAATTATGAACATAGTGTATACATGATAATAAAGGACTGTTGTTGTTACAACTGAAAACTACAAATATTGATGCTAGCTTGCGATGTTTAGGAATTCGAACCGCAACCTAGTAAGCTCCCATCAAATCCGCATCTCATATTAGAATTCGCTAAGGTAACAATTCTCTTCGACTATGCTTCATTAATAAATACTCGCAAAGAAAAGATGGGTTGGATATAACTTTGTAGTTTATAACATAAATTGATCCATTAAGGAGGTGAAAGGTATGTAAGAAAGGGTAAAAAGGTACATAAAGATGAGGCAATTCTAGCGACCAACATCTCGCCCCAACTAGACTTACTTAATGTCCTCATGCAACCCTTCACCTGCGCAGGTCTGGGTTTGAACTAATGTGACTGGCATGGAGTTGTGCAAGATCATACCCCTTAGCCATGTTTGTTCTAAGAATCTTGAATCCCCTTGTCTTGGTAAGTTCCTTCCACCAATCATCATCAACCACATAGGCCAGCATGTATTCTTTAGCGGGCAACCAAATAAGAGGAAATTGGAATCTCAACCCCATCTACTAGGTCTCACATTGATGTATGAGTGAAATATATCGTGGCACTCTTTGTAGGGACCGAACAAAGTTAGGAGCCCCAAAAGGTTCTCGGGCCCTGACTATTAATGATGATACTGTCCATGTTTTATGGCAGCTATCTTGAGCTTCATCTTGACAAGTATAGATTTTATTTGTACACAGGTTTGTACACTGCTTCTTCTTTATCATAATATTCCTCGCTTGTCCCTCTAGCTTTAAAAAGGTACTCTGTTAATTGAAAATGTTGACAGCCTAAGTGTTCCATCCTAACCATGAGTGGTCAACTTTCTTGATTTTCCTCGAAAGTATCAAAAGCTTTCTTCCATTTTACCTGATTGATAGTAAAAGAAGTAAAAGCTCTCAACTGTATGTCTCCTAAATAAGGCACTGGGTTGAAGGTATGATCATCCTTGAGAAGATAATCATGCATATACAACTCACACATCAAATGTTGATTCAAAATGTTATGGCCTCTTAGAATCCTTAAAAAATGAATGGGGTCACTCATTTCATGATTGATTTCTTGGTGAATACTAACCAAACAAAAAAATAAATATTTTTCATGGATGAACATAGTAGAAGAGTTAGCAGGAGGCAGGCATGCCATTGCCTGTTGCGCCAAGGTAAGCATTTGGTCCTTGTATCCTTTAGTAGTTGTATCTGCTCTTCCAAATCCTTAATATTCTTCTATTGTTTCTCTTCTTTATGCTTCTCCTTCTGTATTTGAGTCATATAATCATCTATCAATCTATAAACCTGCTCCCTTATCCCACTTATCTCCTCCTGGTGAGTTTCCAAAGAAATGGACCCACGTTGGAGGAAAGATCCAGTAGCTTGCCACTTCTGGATTTCAGTTGTCAGTAAGAATTATCTTGACTCGAACAAATATGTAGAAGGGTCTGTTTGTATAGATACTGAGACAGTAGCCCTATCCTCAATATATATAGTTGTTGTGAAAATTTCAACATCAGGATCCACAAGGTCTTGATTGGAATTCTTCTTATACTCCCTTACCCACCTTCGTAAACAAAGAATTCATTTCCTCAACTGATCATTCTCTATTTTCAACTGCATATTTTCTAAATTTAGACTAGTATCTAACATGGAGAGGAGACCTTCTTTTTCACACTACTCAATGAACTCTTTTTTAACAATGACTTCCTCTACAGGTTTCCCATCCAATGGCGGATTGGCTTCAATAAATTCATCCATCGGCTCCTGTTTAACTTGAATTTCTTCTGTCTATTTCATAATTTGAGGATTAACCCCAAAATCTTCCTCCGTAGGTTCTGGAACAACATTATCCCTCAATGGCTCCCATGGATAAATTTCTTCGATATTTTCTTCTCTTGGCTCAGGGGTTGGTTCCGACCCTTGCAGTTCAGTATCAACAACAACATTTCCCTCCGGTGATTCGACAGTCAATTATTCAACCTTCTCTTTCATGGGCGTCGATTATTTTGTAGAAGCATCGACAATGGCACTCAAGATTGACCCTACAAATTTCAATATTTGGAGAGAGACCTTCGCCTTCATCTAGTGCCTATGGGAACGAGATTTTCTCACCCTTTTCAGTAGGAAACTAGGGAATGGAACCTAAGGTATATCCTCCCCATTTTTCATCATTTTGACATTTGCTTCTTTCATTTCTTCAATTCCACTTTTCCCCCTTCATATACTGGATGTTTGCAACTTTATCTCCCCTTTCTTCATGTATTTCTTCCACTATCCCTCTTACTTCCTCTATTCGTTCGATAGCCACTGTTAGTTCTTGTGGGGCAGCAGTGGCTTCGACACTTATCTGTTCCACTGGTTCTTCCATCATTTCAGTAGGGGACGATGATTCTTGTGTGAAAGCATCTCCTACCTCTTCCTCTAATTCTTGTGATCCAACTATAGAGGATGGGTTTGTTGTTTTTTTTAGAATATGTTTTTAATTCAAATGGACGACCCACCTGCTTACTTATTTTTCTCTTTTAATTTTTCATTAATAACATTGAAATTTGTTAATATATTTTTTGATAAATTTATTGTTTTATATTATTAGGTCACTGTGATATATAAGGATGGGTTGGAGGAAATATTTTTTTCGTATATCGTGAAATTTTTTTATTTCCCTAATGTAGATTTTGGTTTTTTTTTTTTTTTTTTTTTTTGCATATATCTTCTTGTAGATGTTAGCGTCACATTTCTAGTGAAAAGTTCGAGGGATGATGTTTGGCGTGTTCGACTCCCAAGACTTTTCATTAATGGGAGACGACACTGCAGTGTTCTTTGGTTTTAGATAACTTGCAGACGCGAAGAGCTTAGTATGTTTGATGCTTAAATTCTCTTGTGCATTCGAAAGTTCACTGACCATGATGAGGTTTGCTCATACTTAGTCAATACCACAATTGGTCATTTCACTCGGTCCAAGGAGGATTGCATTAAATTTTTTTGGTGTTGAATTACAGGGATGGTAAATATAGCAAGATGGGAGCTACAAGTGAACGCTCATGTTGGCTTTCAAGAAATCTAGATCCATGGACAGAATTGTGTGACATTATTTCATTTTAGGGTTTGAAGGTTTGGAGAATGCCAATATGTGGAGTTCAAGGAGGATTGCACTAAAGTTATTTTTGATGTCGAATTGCAACAATTGTAAATATAACCAGACAAAATTCGAGCTTTTCTTCAAGTTGAAAGTGACATCTTGATTTCATCATATTGAATTCGGATGTACATGTGTTGTCTTGAGGGGTCCTGACCCAGGTTTGGTGTGCAAGGTTTTCCAGCAAACCCCTATACTATTGGCCCTTTTGGCAGTGACCTACTTGTGCAAGTCACAGTCTCACCCGAAGTAGTATGGGTGGGTGTTGGAACCAGGTTTTCGCACCCTGAGAAAGGAAGGGTAAGGCAAGTAGGTTTGCATTCTGTTCAGATTACCTTGTCTCGGCGCAGGGTTAACTATGTATCCAATTGCATCCACGTGCACTAGATCTATAATTATATGTTTTTCATAACATCAACACAAAATTACATAACCCAAACAGAACAGATTTGGATTTACTTTAATACACAGACTTTCGCAGCAAGATATAACCAGAGCATAATAGATCCTATCATTCAAAATACATACCTTCACAGTGCAAAGATAGAAAATGCATAACACAGTAATTATCAGCAATCCATTCAATAGTACTCACAGATTCAGATCTAATAATCCTGCATATTCATTCATTCATCACCCTTACAATTCCCTTCCCAACCTGCGCACACAGCAGCAGGGTCCGCACACAGCTGGACTAGGATCTCCGCGCACACAGCCAGCAGGAGTCTATTCCCCAAAACCCCAAAAAAATCACTTTACACAATAGATCGCTCAATAGCTCATCAAATCCTACCTCTCAAATTCCGAAATGCTTCTCTATTTATAACAATCTAGCTTTAACATTCCTATGATCCGCAACCCATGGTTTTCGGACCCCCAGTTTACCCTTTAACCCCATTACAATGCTTTCGAGGCTTTGACCCACCCCAAAACCCCTGCGCTATACTAAATATAATAAATAATAACCAAAATGGACTAGTTTCATATCTTGTTAGGAGACCCCGTTCCAACAGTCCCCCAACACAATCTTGTGACTCGTCCCGAGTCACTTTGGTGGCATGCCTTCAATCTACATGCGAAAGGTAGCCAAGGTGCGAAGAAGTGGTGGAAGCACTTGCTTGCTTTGGGCCGCAGCGTGTTGTGCAATGTTGATCCTTGTCAGAGAAGCAGGCCCATCGAGATCCAGACCAACTCGTTCCAACAACCGGTGGAGGCGTGCAATGGCGGACTGCGCATCATGTGCAAGCTGGAGTGCGGCATCAGACCATGGTTTCAACTTTTTGCACACAATATTTTTGGAGTGATAAAGGTCCTCAATCTAGTGTATGGCAGCTAGGTGCTGCGCAGGGGTGGGGGGAGGTGTGGAGGCCCGAACTCGATCCAGATCATCTTCTGCCTGCTTTAATTCCCCTTAGGCATGCTGAAGCGTGGGGTGGTGCAGTGCTATCGTCCATAGCTACGTAGCCTCTTCAAGAAATTGGGCTCCCTATGCCAGTTGTTCCTGAATAATGCGTTTTTCATTAGTGACCACGGAAATTTGTTGGGCTTGTTCTTTTGGAGGCAGGACATACTGCTTGCGCCTTTCTTGGTCACAGTGGTGCACTTCTTGCATTACTTTAGCAGACAGTCTTTGTAGCTCTATAGTAGATATTTGTGCTAAGTCTACTTGAATGTCCCCAGTAATCGGTTCAAAAGTGTGAATTATGGCAGTGTGAGGGAGGACACAGACATTGCTTCTAGCGGGCAGGGCTTGAAAATGGTGGAGATGTCGTAGTAGGTCTCGGTACCATAGTGTTCCTGACGCACTTGGTTCGCAGCTAATCCCCTCAAGAGGCGGCCCGCATGCACTCCTATTACTGCACTCAGCATCTCCCAACCCTCTTATCAGTTCCTCCTGTGAGTTGGGATCCATAACAGAGAGACGAGTGTTATAACTCATAGGAATAAGTAGAACAAACCATAATGCAGGTAGCCAATACCGCTTGACAGTTGAATAAATAGCTCGAGCCAACATCTTCTAGCCATCTGCACTTCAATCAGAGCTACTTAATGGAAAGGTAGCTCGTATGTGGTGCGTTCCCTCGATCTATCGAACCGTGCTTATCATAAATGGTGATATTGATAATCTACCGCCCTTTTTCTGGATTTGTAAGTGTCTTTTCGCATTAACTCGAAATGAGCTGAAATTCTTCCGTTGTATCCAAGGTCGTGTCCCTGTAATGTCAGGGCGTGGTAGACATGTTAGAGGTCCTTCCATATTTCGACAGAAGGTTGACACACTGTGATCCTACAAGTCGATTGGGAGTATTTTCGAAGCATTTATGTCGTTCGTGGAAGGAGCATTTTTGTGTAGGGCGGCTACTTCATACGTCCGTAGGTGATTTAATTCTTTAGTCGTTCACAAATTCTCTCGGATACTCATAATTGTAGACAGGTCCATAATCTAGTTGGGTAAGGGCTGAGTGCACCCTTGAGCGTTGCGTACAATCAGGCCACCACGTGGGTCAACCGATCTTGGGGCCTATATGGCTAAGGGAGTTTTTATACGTAGGATCACCCTACTCCAATACTTCCTCCAGGTCGGGGAGATAGGTCCTCGCGTAGGTGCTTCATATCGAGTTAATGGTAGTGCTTTGGACCTAGATTTTTTGAAACCCTCAGGCTTCGCATTCTTCTGAGTGTCATTTGCGTCCTCCTGGAAAGGCAAGGTTCTTTCTATGGTAGAGATGTGATGGAAGTTTCTGACGGTTTGAAGGCTGCAGAACACCGAAACCTCATGCAGCTAGCTCTGCCAATTCTCCAGCTCCTCATCGGAGTCAGAAAAACATTCACTATCCTTTTCCCAATAGAGCGTCCCTTCATCTGTGGGGTTAACCCGATATTCATCTTGCGTAGTGATTTTATAAATATGATCTAGTTCTTCCTTCATATGGACAGGCTCGGTATACCAGGTTCCTTCCGCGGGATCCAGGGGTACTATGACATGCATGCCTTCTCTTTCAAACACCATGCTTCATTTCTTAAGGTCAATAATACCTCCCATGTCCATTATCCAATCTATTCCAAGGAGTGCAGGGTAGGGGTCTGCATCCTCAA
Source organism: Pinus albicaulis (assembly GCA_034641835.2). NCBI lineage: Eukaryota > Viridiplantae > Streptophyta > Pinopsida > Pinales > Pinaceae > Pinus > Pinus albicaulis. The sequence continues at coordinate 381,285,431 of CM076579.1, read as the reverse complement.
CTATCTCAATTACTTCAAAGTCAACTAGGACCCGTGTCCCTGCAATGTCAACCATAAATTTTGGTAGCCTACCCAAGGGAATGATTTTCTGTTGATTTTCCATGCACAGCTGGATAGTGGACCATTCCAATTTGGGCTTTCCCATCTACTGCCATGTCTGCTTGGGTAAAACATTAGCATCAGATCTAAGATCTAAGATCACTTGATCCATTTCATAGTCTCTGGTTTGTGTAGTTAGCCGCATTTCTCTCCCTATGCGTTTCTTAGAGCTGTACAGTTTGTGCACATCCTTGGTCTCAGGAATCAAGGTGGGCCATGTTGCGCAGGTATTCATTAAGGCCAGGAGGTTTCCTATAGCCTGTGGGTTCCTGAGAAATTTCAGACATGCCTTCAAAAAGGTCTCAATTTCTTCCTCGCTCTGAGACTGCGCAGGAGCTGCTAGTGGTGCCTGTTCTTCACAGGATACCTCTTTGCTTCCTTTGGTGTCTATCTCACTACATGTTATGACTTTTACACTTGGATCTACTTCTCATAGCTCAATTTTCATCCTTTATACATTTTGCGTAGGGGTAGGCTGATTTTCTTGCATTTTGGCTATTAAGATCGAACAGTCTTCTACCTCATGGTCCAGCTGTTTGCAGTATTTACACGATGGCCTGGTGGGATCAAGGCATTCTCTGGAAAAGTGCCATGTTTCTCTGCAATTATAACAGATTAGCTGACCTCGTCCTTGGCCTGCACTTCCTCCCCAGCCTCCTCTGCCTCGAGCTGGTGATCCTCCAAAGTGCGTAGTTAGTCTTGGTGATGCAGGGTCTGATTGCACCCGATATAGGTTCCCGTGATCCATCATCAAGTCATATGTTCGGCAATTCTGCTCGTCATGTCCTAAAAATCAATAGAATCAGAACCATTTTTGTTTTAGCTCTGGGACATACGCACCTAGCTGAGGGAAATGGTTCGTATCGTGTAGGCCTGCTACTCGAAAATCATCACACCATAGCGCAAATCCGCTTGATCCTAGTCGCAACAGGACAGGTTCCCTACTTCCCCTGGGCACAAAGGGCTAGGTCCTCTAGCTTGGATATAATCAGTCAGTAGAGGGCACTGATCCTTTGTGTGACTAGACACTCTGCAAGGTATACACCATAGATCCGTGCAGATGTATTTTCCTTGCTCTTTTCGTAGGTTCTGTATCTCTAGGTGCATATCCCCAAGTTGTTCCTAGATCTGTTGGGCCCCTGCTAAGGTATCCTCCCGGGGAGTAGCTTCTAATTTCATAGCGGCTTCTACAGCTTTCTCCTACGATTCAAAGGTATGACGATTCATTGGTGTGCACAAGTGAGGTAAAAACATGGCGATGAAACTTTCTGTATGTTGTCTATCATCATACGCAAACCCTCCTTCCCTAATTGCCTTCTTTAACCATTGATCCGCCTCCCATACTGATTCAGACGCACCTTGTTTGAAGTCCTTTACGTCTACTACTAACTGGGAACAAGACTTCGGTTTATGGAATTGTTGCTTCAGAGCATTCTTAATATCCTGAATGGAGGTGGTTCCATTCTGGGCAACATATCGCATATACCAATCTGGAGCTCTATCTTCGAATGCTAAAGACAGTTGCGCCCTTTTTATTGTATCACTGGCCACATTCTGCGCAGTCCAAACAGAGCTCTCAATGAGCCAAAATCGATCCATGTCCTCATATCCTACCCCTTTGAAGGTAGTTAGTTTCAAATGCGTAGCCATATCACTATCTAGGGACGACGTTATAGGTGAATTCTTACCCTTGTGTGCCCTAGGTGGTGATGTATCAGGCTCCTTTACTGGGCTATAGGTGGCCCTTCCTCTGTCAAGGTTGGTTCAATAATACTTACCACTGCATGTCGTGCTCCTATTTGGATACGAGGTCATTCAGTCGGTATGGCTACACATAATGCTCTTCTTGCACAACAACTTCTTGATCAGTAATGGTAACGTCCTTAGAAACTTACCCCAGAATCCTTTGAAGAATTGTCACTCGGCCTCAAAGTATGACACAAACTGATCAATGGCAAACTCTGTCACAAAGCCTCCTAACACACTATCCCCCCATTGATCCACCGTGCATGTAATAGTATTATCAGTTCTTTCCAGCTGTTGAAGCAGATTTGGAGTCCACTTAGTGACTCGCTCGTCCTTCCAGCACTTCTGGAACTCTACTAGCCTATTTTTCCACCTTTCTGCCGTTAACTTTTCACTTCAGTTTTATTTTACTGCAAACTCCTGGATTTTCCTTTCAAACCAGTCCTCGATCTCTTTTATTTTAGGTTTCCAGTATTCTCTTGTCATTACCCGATCCCTTTCTCAGATCTCTTCCGGTCCCGGCAATGGAACCATTTGTTGGCTTGAGGGGTCCTGACCCAGGTTCGGTGTGCAAGGTTTGCCAACAAACCCCTATAATAATGGCCCTTTTGGTAGTGACCTACTTGCATAGGTCACAGTCTCACCCGAAGTAGTATGGGTGGGTGCTGGAACCAGGTTTCCGCACCCTGAGAAAGGAAGGGTAAGGCAAGCAGGGTTGCATTCTGTTCAGATTACCTTGTCTCAACGCAGGGTTAACTATGTATCCAATTGCATCCACGTGCACTAGATCTATAATTATATGCTTTTCATAACATCAACACAACATTACATAACTCTAACAGAATAGATCTGGATTTACTTTAATAAATAGACTTTCGCAGCAAGATATAACCAGAGTAGAATAGATCCAATCATTCAATATACAGACCTTCACAGCACAAAGATAGAAAATGCATAACACAATAATTATCAGCAATCCATTAAATAGTACTCACAGATTCAGATCTAATAATCTTGCATATTCATTCATTCATCACCCTTACAATTTCCTTCCCAACCTGCGCACACAGCAGCAAGGTCTGCACATAGCTAGACTGGGATCTTCGTGAGCACAGCCAACAGGAGTCTATTCCCCAAAACCCCAAACAGATCACTTTACACAACAGATCGCTCAATAGCTCATCAAATCCTACCTCTCATAATTCGAAATGCTTCTCTATTTATAACAATCTAGGTTTAACATTCCTATGGTCCACAACCCATGGTTTTCGGACCCCTAGTTTACCCTTTAACCCCATTACAATGCTTTTGGGGCTTTGACCCGCCCCAAAACCCCTACGCTATACTAAATATAATAAAAAATAACCAAAATGGACCAGTTTCATAGCTTGTTAGGAGACCCCATTCCAACAACATGGTATAACATTGACAAAAAACTAGAGTGTTATCACAGGGCGAATTAAAAAAATTGGATTCATAAAGAGTATTGTGCGACATAATTCGATTCTAGGGTTTGAAGATGATCAGAAACTGAATTGGGGGAAAAAATTTGCTAAAATAAATGAAATTTCTTATAATCGCTCAAAACAAGAACGACCGCGAATTGATCGTCTCCCTAAATCCAGTGCACTTTGTTTCATCAAAAAATCACTCCATATGTCAAAGTTAGAGCCTGTTGTATGTTTTTCCAAACAGGAAAATTTTCAAAAAAATGTCAAACAGGGTCAAAGGGGTCAAATTTTTGGTCAAAATTGGCATTTTTTCCAGCCAGTGTGTGCTGACACTTGTCAGATTTTGGTTGGCCCAAATTTCTAGGCTAAATTTCGAATTATGGTTGGTTTGGGTTGGACCAATGAGGTCATGACACGTGGAAAGATTGGAGGTCGCCACATGCCCCCTCCCAAAGGTCGAAATGGGACTATATGGTCAAATAAATTTTATGGAGGCGCCAGGATTCGACCCCACGACCTTCCCTCCACCAGCGCCAAGACTTACCATCTATTCTACGTGTTAGTTCTTACATATATGTGCAAATTAATTATATTTGTTTTAACATAATTGCAATGGAGGGCGTAAAGTAGGGCTGACCCACTCCATAGAGCCATGTGCTACGACCACGGCGGAGGCCTCTTCCTAATGGTGAAGATAGCGCTAATAACACACCTAAACTACCAATTAAGCCATTAATATCCAGTTAATGTGAGTTTATCCATGCGGATTATGTTGGTGGAGTTCGCCAATTTCGGCGGGAACTTCAATTCCAGCGGAGTTAACTGGGGTTGCTCCAGTTTTAGAGGAATTTTCTTAGGAAAAACTAATTGAGCCATAACTTGAGAAAATTTTGAACAAATTGGTCTCAGAAAGAGTTTATCCTGGAATTCTTGGATATTCTGAGCAGTTTGGTGCAGGTTTCAGAGGCAAAGAAACACTTTTGGAAGTGATTTTTCTAGCTTGACGATTCAAGATGCCCAGGGCCACTAGGAGAGGAGGCCATATCTACTTCACCTGAAGACCAAATGAAGAGCCAGAAGAGGCTACTTAGGGATAGACGCACCAAAATATGTTAGCGTTGGAATCAGCACTTGGACTTCTTCAAGCACATGACCAGACACATCCTAAACTCTAAGGTAATTTAATGATTTGATTTATGGTATTGGTAGGTGGTTTAAACTCCCATTCAATGAAAAGAGATTTCAGTAAAATCCATTGTTCTACTAATGAGGGTATTGGGTCTGATGTGGTAGAAAAGGAGTGATTTTTTATCCTATGAGGGGAAGAGAATGTGAAATGGAAGAAGAAATAGTGGGCCTGCAAGGAAAAAATCCACTGCTTTTGGTAGAAAATAACACAAGTAGCAATTTGTCAATATTTCAACAAGAGAAAGCTATTTCTATGTTAGGATATTCTGACACATATGAAATAGTTAAGAATAACTTACTCTAATGCAGGATATGTATTCACCCTTGGTTCAGTACCTATTACTTGGTCTTGTAAGAAACAAAGTTTCATCTCTCTTTCTTCGACCGAAGCAGAGTATCATGGTGCAGTTGAAGCCAGCAAGGAAGCCATGTGGCTTCGTCAGATCCTGTTTGAATTTGGTCTTCATCAGCATCATCCAACTACACTTTAGTGTGATAATCAGAGTTCCATTCAACTATGTAAATATCTAGTTCAGCATCAGCGTATGAAACACATTGAGCTCCACATACACTTCATCAGAAAGCTCATTCATGATTGTGTTCTTGAAGTGCAGTACTATCCTACCAATGATCAAGTAGCCGATATCTTTACAAAGGCTCTCACAAAAGTGAAGTTTACCAAAATTTGATCCATGCTTGGAGTTCAATAAAGTTATCATTAAGGGGGAATAGGCTCTAATGCCTCCTTCCTTCATCTATTGTGTCACCTTTGTAAATCCTTCAATCCTATCTCAATTTTTTCTTAAGGGGGGATGTTAGGATATTTCGACACATAGGAAATAGGCTCCTTTTTGTGTTACCTTTGTAAATCCTTCAATCATATCCCAATTTGTTCTTAATGGGGGATGTTAGGATATTCCAACACATAGGAAATAGTTAAGAATAACTTAGTCTAGTGTAGAGTTAGGTAAAGTGTGTTTCTTTACTATGTACATTTGTAACTTATAATCTGATGGTCATGATTTGTAGTGATCTGACGGTTCACTTTCTCCTCGGTATTAACGAAACTTGATCTGTGGCATAACACCCGATTGGTCCATGATCTCTATTTAAAGATAATGGAGGGTCATTTATCCGGTAACCGTTTTTGAGAGAAACATATGTAACTTTTCTTTTTATATTAATAAATTTCCTGAAGTGGCCACATTGGCTCAGGTAATCGAATGTTTCCCTCTTTGAGGGTTTTAACCACGTGATAATACTGGTGTACTAATTTGTGATCTTTTTGTGAGCGGTGACCTTTGGTTTTTGATCTACGGAACTTACCCTGTAAACTCCTACATTCTAGACTTACAATATTCTCACTGAGATATCATGGAATATAACTGTTATAAATGATGCTATTTACATTTTCATCATGTATATTTCGTTAAGAAATCTCACTGTGTGAGACTAACAAAAATTGATAAAAAAACATGAACATGTCAAGAGACTGATAAAAACACATAATAGCACGAGGGATTACAAACTGCCACTGAAGATAATAAGATATGGAAACACAAGTGAAAATTAACAATACACACACCAAATTGATAATAAGTCCTCAGAAGTTTCTTTCAATTTTACTCACTGAAAAGAGTACTGATCATATGAGCCAAGATTCTAAAACCATGAACCTTTTATACATAGCATTTTTTCACATATATACAAAAATATAAAACTGTAATCTCCATAAAAGGAGTAAACCTGTTCCCAAAATTTATTATGATCTTGTGCAAGAGATGAGGCTTATCCTAAAACTTTAATACAAAGTGCCATGACATAATAAAAAGAAACAGAATCAAGGCTAACAATTCGAAGTTGTTGTAGGATGTGGCAATCTATGGGAAGACTCCTCTTATGTTCTAGTGCAACCAACTCCACAAAAAGTGTAAACAATAGTGAAAGTGACATGTGACTGTTCTTTGATTGTTGCATGATGCCTTGTGGAAACGTGTTGGTGATGAGAGTAATGGGAGAAATATGTTTCAAAGAAACTCTACCATTGTTCCTTTCCTTTGGTTTCTTGTTTGTCGCGATAGGGTCTCAAGTTAAACATGGAAATAGTGTTGGAGTGGAAAAACCCATATAGATAGGTTCCAAACAAAAGGACAGGGCATGTGAAAGATATGAGAAGGAGACACATTGAATTTTGGGTTAGCGGGAGAAATAAAAGAGGAATGGGAAATATGGAGGTTAAACAGGTTATGGAGGCGGATTGAAAAATATAGTGGGGTTTCATTTTATTAGCGAGAGAGATTATTAAATAAATTATGAGTGGGAAGAGAAAACCTTTTATACATATATCGCAATCGAAGAACAGGGTTGGAAACGTTTAAGCAAGAGACACAAGCGAGAGGTAATGCAATTTGCGATGGGGGTGATGACGTGGCAAGGAGGTTTGGACTGAGGGGGGTGTGAAACCCAGAGAGGAGGACATGTAACAGGAGGAGTGATGGAGAAAATAGCTTTTTGGACCCCCCCACTCCCCCCCGCAATTTTAAAAGCAGAATGGAGAAGGGGGGATGAAAAGGCATGAGAACAGTGGATCAAAGGGCGGGGAATATCACGAGGTGTAATGGTCGGTGGAAATTGAAATCGCATTTTAGATTTTATAACAAATTCCTGAGTGCCTATCCTCCTGAGCTTGCAAATTGCGATATGCGATTGGGTCCCACCAATACCACACATCGCACTTCAGCGTTTATAACATGATCCTAAGTATCCTCCAAAGTTTGTGATGTGCGATGGGGAAATGGTGATGTGGAAGGGAAAGGTGGGTCCCTTTAGTATCACATCGGAATATTTGTGGAGTGGAAAATGAATGTGGCAAGGATTTTTGCGATATGCCAATGTGAAAAGGCAAGGATAAAGGTAAAGCGGGAAAGAAAATTTTCATTGCGGTATATATATATATATATATATATATATATATATATATATATATATTAAAGGAGTACCACTAATATCACATTTCGGGAAGTCAAAGAAATATCGCAATATCAAAGATCAAGGAGAGGTGGTGGTAACAGACTATTTGTCAATGGAAAATTGCAATATGTGATTAGCAACTATGGCATGGCAGGAAAGGGTCCCACTCAATATCGCAATCGGGGAAATGAGAAAGCGGAAGTGAATGCGGTAAGTGAAATTTGCGAAAATGCGATGCGAAAAGGTAGGTGGGCCCATTACATGGATTTTTAAAAGCAGATAAGTGAAAACTTCGTTAAGTCAATGAATATGGTAAAATTCGTCTGAATAATAATATAAAGGATTTTTCTAAAATATTTCAAATGTTATGAAACAGATCAAAAATAAATGATGGGTCCCAGCAATATCACATACTGGAAAGTTTCTAGGATTTGGAAATGGTTACATGTATAAGGTTTGAATATGGGATATAAGGTAAGGTAAAAAGGGTATAATATGATATGGCTGTTAGTGGGTGTGCAGAGCTGCTTCTTAACTATAAAAATTGCATTTTAATAGTTAAAAATAGGTTTTGAAAGAAATGAAATGCTGGACTTTGGGTTTTTTGGAAAAATGAAAGTTAAAAGAGGGAAAATGAAATGAATGAAGGTAGAAATGAAATTTTCTAACCGCTACACTTTGACAGCGAAACTTTCATCTTACAATCGAACTGAAAACGCAGATTGATTCCTTGGAGAATGATATCCAGACTTTGAAAATATTTGAAAAATTGCAATGCTAACAGTGGCTCTAATTGGGGATGATATGCCCCCTGCGGGCTATCAAGAACCGTAGACTAGTGCCTTGAATCCAACTCTTATCTATCCAACTAGCGATACTTCTCATTAACTCAAAAGACCATCCTGTCTAACCATTGGGTAATGGAGTCAAAAGCATCATTTTGATCTCTTGCAACTTATTTCTTCAAATTGAAACTGAATTCAGACTGAAAACTAAAATTGAAAAGAAAATGCTCGAGTGGCGAGCTTATTCATCTACTTCCCTACATCTAATCAATTGATTTCCATTTCTCATGTGTACACAAACTTCCAATTTAGCCATGCAAGTATTTTTATGATAGAAAGGACCACTCCTTTGCAATTGCTTAATAATTCAGAGGAAGAAACCAACAGCTGCCATAAAAAAAATTGTGAAAAACCATGTTCACCAAAACAGGCTGATGTTTTAATGAAGTTTGAAATGTTCAAGGCTATGGAAAAATGTGCCTAAAAAAATGTTCCCATCGGATCTTCAAAACCTAGAATAAACTTTTTCTACTCAAAGGGACAAAGTTTCTTTAGTAAATATTCCTTTTTTATCATGGTTATGTAATAAAAAACGATCCCCCTACTATCTTGAATATCAGTGATATTTTCAGAGAATTCCATCCCAATATCATATTTCTTTAAAGACATAAGAGTAATATGACCTTGTTGTTCATAAATATTTTCTTGCTAAGAATTTTCAGTAAGATTGTTTGTTGAAATATCTAGAGGAATATCATCTAGTTGTTCAAAAACTAAGCATTCCTCACCATCAAGTGAAATCTTGTCATCATAGCTATCTAATACATACTCGTTGCTAGAAAACTATATATGCGGTGTAGAAATTTGCCACAAGTCATCATATCTTATGCTGCTACAAGAAGATGTTGATTGTGAAAACAAGGAAGGTTGCTCCAATCCCATAATAATATATTGAAAACCATCAAAATGATCTTTAAAAATATTCTCGTCATAATGATCTTGAAAATTTGAATTTTGTTCTGAATCACTTCCATAAGTAGCACAAATAGGTTGATTATTTACAATTTCTAAATCAACAATTGAAGTATGATTAGAACAGGGATCATAAGAAATTTCTAGAAAAAATCATATGTACCTTCATATCCATTGTCCTTATGTGAATAATCACCATCACCTTCATGTTCATCATGCTTGAATGATTTTTAAGTGCTTTTTGCTTGCACTAGTCATCTTTTTCCTCCGATTTCAACCTTCGTACTGTCATAATATTAGATTCAATTTCAAAGGCTGCCTCTTGCATGGCTGATAGAGTAGGTTCTTTGGTTTCTCTAAGCCATAAATAAAACTTATAAGCAAATGCATTGGTATAGGCTAACATGGCAGTAACTTTTGGAGGCTTGATATCCTTGGGTATACTGTGATAAAAAAATATGAAATCTCCTATTGAATATGCTAAGAGATTCATCCTCCCTTTTCCTCATCACATAAAATTCAGAGAGATACTGCTCATATGATTTTTTTTCACCCCAATACCTTACAAAAACATCATGAAAGTCCATCCATGAACCTATTGAATCAACCTCCAAATTTTTGAACCATAATCTAGAATCCCTTTGTAACAACTGAAAAAATGTCCTCAAAAAAACATCCTCATGAATGATTTGAAGAAGATCTATAAATATTTCAAAAGCCTCAATATTTTTTTCTGCTACTACATGGTCTTCTCCATTAAACTTAGGAAGGAAATCTAGAAAATTGGGAGGATATTCATAAAGGGTTAATGGCAATTTCAAAGGCTTATGATGCTTTCTAATCTTGAAATAAACTTTTGTGAGTTGGATACAAGGTTCAACAGGTTGATCAAAAGGTACAACAAGGATTTCAAGAGGTAAATTAAGTTTATTATCAACAAGATAAGATGGTTGATCATTTTCAGGGAAAATTGGTATATGTACATCATTTTTCTCATAGGGTTCAATTGGAGGAAAAGGATCAAGATCAATGATACTAGAAAAAAAAGGATCTTCTTTCAATGAGGGATAAAAAAAAGAAGACCTATAGTCACCTGAGTATATAAATCATGAGATAATCCTTTTCACATGTGAGGGAAAATACAAGAAAGATCTTATGAAAGTTAATATAAGTTCCTGGAAGAAACTTATAGCTTGATACCTGGTTTTCTTGTAGCTTCTCATTTTTGCCAATTGATTTGTTCTCCAGCAGAGTCACCATTACATTCTTCTACCAATGGAGTCGCCAAGTGAAAATTTGGCAGCCATCTTTAGTGTCTAGTCTTTTTTCACCATCAAAAACTAGATATGATCTATGTATAACAAAAAACTCAGGAGAAAGTTGCGTTCAAGTTCTTTGTCTCTTGACAAACGCACCAAAAGATGTTAGCACTGGAATCAACACTTGGACTGCATCAAGCACCTGACCAGACACATCCTAAACTCTAAGTTAATTTAATGATTTGGTTTATGAGATTGGTAGGTGGTTTAAACTCCCATTCACTGAAAAGAGATTTCAATCAAATCCATTGTTCTACTAATGAGGGTATTGGGTCTGATGTGGTAGCAAAAGAGTGATTTTGTAGCCTATGAAGGGAAGAGAATGTGAAATGGAAGAAGAAATAGTGGATATGCAAGGAAGAAATCCACTACTTTTGGTAGAAAATAACACATGTGTCAATCTGTCAATATTTCAACAAGAGAAAGCTATTTCTAGACTTACAATATTCTCACTTAAATATCATCGAAGATAGTTGTTATAATTTATGCTCTTTACATTGTCATCATGTATATTTCATCAAGAAAGCTCACTGTGTGGGACTAACAAATATTGATAAAACAAATGAACATGTCAAGAGACTGATAAAAACACATAACATCATGAGGGATTGCAAACTGGCACTGAAGATAATAAGATATGGAAACACAAGTGAAAATTAACAACACACACACCAGATTGATAATAAATATAATTTTCTTTCAAATTTATTCACGAAAAAGAGTACTGATCATATGAGACAAGATTCTAAAACCATGAAACTTTTTTACATAGAAATTTGTCACATATATACAAAAATATAAAATTGTCATCTCGATAAAAGGAGTAAAGCTGTTCCTAAAAGTTATTATGATATCGTGCCAGATATGAGGCTTATCCTAAAACTTTAATACAAAGTTCTATGACATAATCAAAATAAATAGCATCAAGGCTAACAATTCAAAGTAGTTGTATAATGTGGCAGTCTATGGGAAGACTCCTCTTCTATTCTGGTGCAACGAACTCCACAAAAATTGTAAACAATAGTGAAAGTGACATGTGATTATTCTGTGAATGTTGCATGATGCCTTGTGGAAACGTGCTGGTGCTGAGAGTAATGGTAGAAATATGTTTCAGAGAAACTCTGTCACTGTTCCTTTCCCTTGGTTTCTTGTTTGTCGCGATAGGGTCTCAAATTAAACATGGAAATAGTGTTGGAGTGGAAAAACCCATATAGATAGGTTCCAAACAAAAGGATCAAGCATGTGAAAGATATGAGAAGGAGACATGTTGAATTGTGGGCCAGGGGGAGAAATAAAAGAGGAGCAGGAAATATGGAGGTTAAACAGGTTATGGAGGTGGATTGAAAGAGATAGTAGGATTTCATTTTATTAGTGAGAGAGATTATTGAATAAATGATGAGAGGGAGGAGAAAACATTTTATACTATATCGTAGTTGCAGATCGGGGTCGGAAAGGTTTAAGCATAAGACACAAGTGGGAGGGAATGTGATTTACGATGGGGGTGATGATGTGGCAAGGATGTTTGGACTGAGGGGGGTGCGAAATTCAGACAGGAGGACATGTAGCGGGAGGAGCAACGGAGAAAACAGCTATTCGGACCCCCACCCCCCTTCCCCCCCCCCCCCCCCACCAACAGTGTTAAAAGCAGAATGGAGAAGGGGGGTCAAAAAGGCATGAGAAACATGGATCAAAGAGTGAGGAAGATCGCGAGGTGTAACGGCCGGTGGAAATCACAGTCGCATTTCATATTTTATAATGAATTCCTGAGCGCCTATCCTCCTCAGCTTACGAATTACGATACAAGATTGGGTCCCACCAATATCGCACATCGCACTTCGGTGTTTATAGCATGATCCCAAGTGCCTATCCTCCAGATCTTGTGATGTGCGATGGGAAAAGGGTGATGTGGTAGGGAACGGTGGGTCCCTTTAGTATCACATCGAAATATTTTTGGAGTGGCAAATGAATGTCACAAGGATTGTTGCGATATGCTGATGCAAAAAGGCAAGGATAAAGATAAAGCGGGAAAGAGAAAATTTCATTGCGATATACATAATATATATATATATATATATATATATATATATATATATATATATATATATATATATATATATATATATATATATATATATATATATATATATATATATTAAAGGGGTCCCACTGATATCGCATCGGGAAGTTAAAAGGATTATCACATTTTCGGAATTCAAAGCAATATCAAAATATCAGAGATTGGGGAGATGGGTTGGTAACAGACTATTTGGCAATCGAAAATTGCGATATGCGATTAACGATGATGACGTGGCAGCAAAGGGTCCCACTCAATATCGTAATCGGGGAAATGAGGAATCGGAAGTGAATGCGGTAAGTGAACTTTGCGAAAATTCGATGCGAAAAGGTAGGTGGGGCCCATTAAACGACTTTTTAAAAGCAGATAAGTGAAAACTTCGTTAGGTCAATAAATATGGTAAAATTCGTCTGAATCATAATATAAATGATTTTTCTAAAACATTTCGAATGTTATGAAATGGATCAAAAAGAAATGATGGGTCTTGTTGTACCTTAAGAGATAATCCCTTAGCTGTGATAAGGAATCAATGCTTAAGACATTTTATAATTATGTCACAAATTATTTATGTCTCTGTTTTATTAATCCTCAAGTATTTATAATCACACCCTTAAATATCAAATATTATGAATGCTTTGCAATGCTACCATCTGTTAATGTTGAATGAAATGACTGGAATAAAATGTAAGGAGAAGTCCAAACTGATATGCTGCGTTATACAGAAAATACCATTCCAAACTTTGGAAGAGACATGTGAAATAAATAGTTAAAACAAAGGAGCACCAATTAAGGTTTTTAACTCTCATACACAGAAGTAAGAATAGACCTGCTGCTCATAAACTTGTTTTATTCATAGAAGGAAATACATAATGAAAACTGGAATACATTTCAACATAAAAAAATTGCCATAATCTTGCTTACTCATTCATTAATCTTCGAATCTTTGAGTACAAAAATATTTTTCTAGGAGGTCCAAAACTCAGAACCTTCCTTCCTCTTAGAAATTACATTAAATACAATAAAAAGTAGTTTGGAACTGTTTTAACCAATTCTAACTACCAAAACTACTTCATGACTTCAAAGGCTGTCTATTACATGCCTTGAAAATGTCTTTTTACAATTACATTGACTTTAGAAAATAACATAAAGTAAATATCCTAATCTATAGGAATTGCTGATGAAGTGGCTTCTTTTCCTTGATTAACTGATTTGTCTTTCTTTGTTGCTGATCCCTTTGGCAAGTCAATAGTCCAAGCTCTGCACTTTTTCCATATTTCTACCTCCGACTTGGATGAATGTGTCAGATTGTGATACTCCAATCTGAATGTAGTAATTCGGTCATAAAATGGCCTTTCAGAGAAAAGGGTTTTTACCATCCACAAGAGTTGAAAATTTCTTTGCAAGAAGTTGACCATTGTCTCTCCTTTTGGTACCTGATTCTTCTCATGCATGTTGTCAATCTTGCTTTCTGTCATCACCAGTAAATTCACATAAGAGCTCCATGGAAGAAGATCCCCTCAGCTCCCCAACATGATGGCAGGCCTAACCTTGTCATTTTGTCAAAAGATTTATCAAATTCACTTACTGCTTCTTTGATTTCTATTAGTTTCTTTTCTGCAACCTTTCTAAGATCACTCCTGATAATCATTTTATGAATTTCCACTGCATACAACATTATATCCAACATATCATTCTCCTTTAATTCCTGATCTAATTTGGAATTGATATAATCAATCAATCTTCTAGCCCAAATGGCTCTGTTTATCCCTTTCTTCTTGTCAGACATAATTGGTTCTTCACACTCCATAATAAGGCTCTTTTCTTGTGCAATAATCATCAGGAAGCACCAATTCGACTTCATTTATGAGATGATATCAGTCCAAATGATATCCTTAGATTGTATTAATGACACATTACCTTTCATTCTTTCTTTGAGATTCTTGATCTCAGCTTCAGCATTTCTGAAATCCATTTTGTACTTATCTGCTTCACTTTCTATGACCTTCATAAATTTTGTAGCAATCTCCAAATATGTTTGAGCCTTATTTCTATCTCTTTCATCCATCTGCAACTCAGAATTTAATTGAATAATTTGTGCTTGAGGATCTGCATCACCTGTAGGAAAAACAAAAGTAGAGTTATGATTATCAATGTGATTTTTTAAAGAAATTGCAGTCTGCTTCACTTTGGAAAGTTCTTCATCATTCTATATAAGTTGCTACAACAACTTCTCTTTTTCCTTCTCTACCTCTACAATCTCTGCAGCCATTGAGCGTTCACCAGTATGTAACCTTAATTTCTTCCTTAATGTAGATATCTCTACTTCAACACTTTGCAAGAATTTCTGCACAGTTGTCTTGTCACTAGGGTCTACACCAATCTTAATAATAATCTTCTTCAACTCTTCATTTTGGACTGTTAAGGCTCTTGAATTGGCCTTTTCCAGCTTCAATTGTTTGATAACTTTCCCTATCATGTTTTCAACTTTAACTTCCATTTCATTTGTCTTTGTGAGATCATTAACTATCAATTACCCGGTCTGCATATGTAAATTCATTTTGTCCATTAGTGTAATTTTTTAACATCCATAGTCACATTTACAATATTAAAACTGTTTGAGGACCCAATTTACATTCCTATGGGATGTGACAGAGCAATCCTAAATTGATATTTTTCAAGATCCATTACAGTCAACAACCTTGTCTGATCGGTAGTAACCTGATGTTCTGCTTGGGCCTCCATACTGGCCTTCATTCTTTGATTTTTCTCATCAATTTGAGAAAACACCTGTTTGATTAGGGGTACCTGTTCATGAGAGGATTCTTAACCTCCAGGGGAAGAGGGAGAATTCTGCTCTTCACCCAAATGTAAAGAAAAACTAGGTGAATTAGAGGAATGATCCTCAGCAAATTTTGTCCTTTTCTCACCTCTTAGTGTCTCACCATCCAAATCTATAACAACTTCTTTACCTCTTTTATTTGTTTTCTCAGTTATAATAGGAGTTTGAATGATTGTATTTACTGATCTTATTTCACCTTTGTTTTCCACCTTTTCCTTCTCAGGTCTACTTTCATGAATGAAAGCTGAATATCCATTCTCAGTTCTGCTCTGTGAAATTATACCATGGGGATCATAAGCCCATTTTTCTCCTAGTCACAAATGTGTTTCCTCCAACAATTTTGTTACTTCCTCAAACGCCTGCCTCATATTAACTATGAAAGGTCCCACACTCATAGGAAATTTATACATATGGCTCTTCTTCATAGGGACAAAGTGCACATGATCAAAATTCAGGCTCTATCTGATAAATTCTAAGGCGAAAAGCCTCATTGGTACAAACGTTGGGAGCCTGTAAGGTTCAATAGTTGCTCCATACAACCTTATTTATGAATATTCTTCAAACACAAACCAGTCCCCAAATTTACAGCTAGTTCCTAAATGTAGAAACACTTGGGCTTTGGGTAAAAAACAACGGAAATGAACTCCATTCAAAATTTTATATGCAATGGGCATATACTGACTAGAAAAATCAAAAACCCCTCTTCATTTTTCTCCCTTCTTATTATATCTGTCCAGAATACAACTGACTGTCTTTTCATGTTTACATCCATTATATTTAGACCTAACTACATGAATTCTTCAACATTTTGGTATAAAAATAAGTAGACAATCAATGAGGGAAATTTAAAAGAACCTGTCAGTGAAAGACTCATCAACTGCGAGTTGACTACTTCTTGCCAAAAGGATGGAATATCCAGGACCATTCCTGGCTTCATCATCATGGTGAACATTCCCAGGACTGACCTGTCCACAATAATGTCATCTTCTTTGACCAAGATTTTAGCAATACTGCTTAAAACGGGTCGAGTGTCTTCGTTGAAAAATCCCATAGCAAATTCTCCACATTTTGGCTGAAACTGCTTCATATTGGGCTTCAAATGGAACATAAACTAATTGAACTCTTCTCCTGCAAGGCTTTCATAGTAAGTAACCAGTGAATCTTCTGAAAATTGAACTGATGATTCGACTTCAGGAAAACACAAGGCTTGGCAGATTAATTGGGTAGACACCTACAGAACATTTTCCCCTTGGGAATTCATCACGAAACATTTTCCGACATATAATGCAGAAACCAACCAATAAATAAACTCTGGGAATAAATGTGTCTTCGGGATGCATGCAGAAAGGACCCCGGATTTTTTCATGGCGGAATAGATAGGGGAATTATCATTATTGAATACAACTTGTTGGTAGAATGGAAGATGAATTACTGAATACGCAGTACCTTGAATGTCTCTCTCATTATCCATGAGAGGAATGTGGCTCGATGAACCAGACAAAGAAGATCTTTTAGCCATGATTAGAAAAGGTGCTGAAGGAATACTCTTGTAAGGTGACTAAAACAGAAAAGGTGACGGGAGAACACAATAGGTCAAAACGCAACAAACTGCAAAGTATTTTGAAAACGAAACGAAAAACACCCCTAAATAGATGTCGCAACTTTTGTTTTAAATACCTACGCAACGTGTCACTTAACCGTTGGACTGATTTGACATGAAAAACAGTTGTTCTCCATTCAGCATATGACGTCACTATGGGGGGTCTCGGGGTATGGCTGAAAACTCCGGCTGGTGCCCCCGCAGTCGATATCCACCGTTGATCTTCATCGCCTCTGCAGTCAACCCAGTCAACTACGGAGGCACCCATTTCGTTAACTATCGTGTTGGAAGTGCCCGTGGGTTGGGTCATCTGGTTCAGACTTTGAATATCAACACTCTACGTCGTTTGAATTGATCGAACTTTAATCGTTTAATACAAAACCCACTTGTACAAAGTTTAAAATAGTTAAACTTTAATACATCAAACTAAAAACATTTTCTTTTTATGCCAAAGTATAAAACTATAATACTTTAACATATTTGCTTTTCTTTCAATTTTAGATTTTTTTGTATTTTTAATATAAAATTAAAAGGATATGAAGATGATCCACAATAGTACTCATCACATATGGCACAAGAATGATTTTTCCTTAGACTGGACCTATTTGTTTTCCCTTGGGAGTTGATGTTTGGCTCCTAGTTTTGACTTCGGTTAGGGTTTCCCCCGGATTAAGATATCAGGGGGCATTTTTGGTTATTACCCCCCTGTCCAGAGTCTCCCCCTTTTGTTTATTCATAGGCTTGCTTTTTGTAGCATTAGGAGGGTTATTGCAGTTCTGCTAATCGTAAGCCTAACGCTGTTGAGCCTAGGATGGTTGCACTAGGTTCACTGACGCGTTGTTTTGCAGTGGTGGATTTTTTGTGGGGAAAGGGGGATATGGGTTCCACTGTCCTTGGTTGGTGTAAGATAGCTGGGGGGGATATATTTCGTTAGTATTCCTAGCTAGGTACTAGGTCCCTTGCGGGGAGGGTGTGAGCCTCCCTATTGTTGATGATATGGTGCCACCCTATTAGTCATATTCTGCAAAGGTGTAGATTGACTTTGGTTGTAGCTAGGTTGTGTCACGTTATGGGTATAATTGTAAGGATATCTTGGGTATTGGATACTGCTACCTAGATTACCTTGAGTCAAGGACCTGATCAAACCGTCTACAGTATTCGACGTGCCTGGTAACTCTCTATAAGTTTGCAGGTTCAGGGCGTTTGGTAGGAAATTTTAAATATATCATGACTGGGTGTAGATGAGTTCGAGTTGTTGGGATTTTCAAATGGCATGTTACTCGGAGGTAGGTTTCAGTGTTGCAACGTCTTTTGAGATCTCTGTTGGGACAGTTTTCAAAAAAAATTCCAACAAAACGCTATCGTCGATTTTGGATTTGCACAAACTATGACATCGCCACCATTCATGGAGATGGTTTGATATATGGACGGCTGGAATTTGCCTAAAATGAGTCCACAGCTCCATTCTAGAAACATGGTGAATGGGTTGCTGAAAATAAGTGAGGAACGCAGTAACAAGGGCACTAAAGGTTCCATGTGAATCAGAAGGCTACTCGACATACCATTTCATCGCAGGCCCAGTTAGCATGCGTTGAAATAGTCTCAGCCGAATGGTATCATTAATGATACTATTGGACGAACACCACAGGTGGAGATTCATAATATTATTTCATCGGTATTCTGCTTGCTTCCCTTATAATTTTTGTATATCTAAAGGGAGCTTTGTGCGCATGGGAGAAAAATTTGGGCTATGTGCAATGGGGTCATTAGTTAGCTTTGTTAGGTCTAGAAGATTCAGAGATGCTAAGAAGGGTAACTGAGTATTGACTGCCATTGTGTACTGTGGAAACACAGGTGTCTGAGTGTGATGGTTAATGGGGGGTGCCTGGGGAATATTACCCTATGGCGTGCCCTGTTGAATTTTCCGCCGACTCCCTGAAGGGGTAGCGCTCCTCTACCCTTTGGGGGTTTTGGGAGGAGTTGAGTGTGGTGACCTTGCTGGGGTTTCCACTAGTGTGGTACTGGGTGACCCTTCGGGGTTTCCAATCTCAGATGCCTCGATAAAGGATGAATCGATAATGGTGACAGTGTGTCATATTTGACGCCTAAATGTTGAAAGACCTAGCACTCCTACCTCTAATGTGGGGAGGTCCAAAAAATTCCTAGATCGACGAGGTCCCATTGGGTCCGTTATGGTATTTACTAGCTTAATCTTGGCAATACTTTTTTGGTTTTATGACGGAAGGAATATTTTTATCAAAGAAAATACGATCACATGCATAAAACAAAGTGAAAAAAATAAGAGGTAAGTTTTTGTTTAATTTAATTCTATGTGATCAAGCAAGCAAAAAAAAATATGATTTGGTTGTTTTGCGTATGATACTCAAAATCTTAAATAGACCTAATTGTCCTTGCACTCTCAATGTAACTGGGCCTTGCAAAGATGTATTTTGATGGGTACTGGGGCTAACGTCCTGAAAGAACTGGTGACGCCTTCCAGTAGCCGAAGAGGTGATGGTAAGAGGATCTAGTGTTGCCTGCACCCTCACCTATAGGGAAGGATGCCCTAGTTTTGGCAACTAAAGTATTGTCGCCGCACGTGAGCATTCGAGCCTTGAGTGCCTTAGTATTCAGCTACCATTACCGAGCACTAGATGGGTCGGGTAGCCCCAAAGAGTATCGCATGCACTAGGCCTAAACCTTAACCCCCTCTGAAACGGGTCTCTGGTAACTCTCGAGTATTTGTTCCGTGGATGGATAGACGGATTTGAGGCTCCCTAAAAATTCAACATCTATGTTTCAAAATGTAGAAGGACCATGACAGCTTATTGGATGCCTACCCCTAATGGTCCTAACCTGAACTATAATTTATTTTGTGGCCCCCGTGGGGAGAATTTAGTGAGTTCGATTAGTGATTATTTTAAAAGAGTCTCAATTTTCTTAGGGTATGCCTTGGTGAAGTAACTATAAGAATAGGATAAATGTGCCAACACACTGGGTTCCTTTTGTCCAATGCTTACCGACGCTTTGTGTGTGATTTGGAGTTTACAATCACAAGTGTTATGATATGTGGATATGCGTCGATCCTTTGCAATTTGTTTCTAATTATGTTATGTAAGATTGTTCCTTGCAAAAATAAACGATGTGTGGATTATGAGTCGCTTACACCTTGCCTAGTTAGATTAAGTTTGCACTATAGGGAGATGGAAAATTTTCTTGCGAAAGCATTCATATGCATACCCAAGATCACCATAAGGTGCAAGGGTGGCAAAGATTACTTGCTTTCTTTTCAATATTTTGGTCCTGGTCTCGATTCTTAATGCAAAAATTGAAATAATCTAATGCAAAAATTGAAAAAACATGAATTAGCTAAAGATGTGTGGATATGTGGGACACTTACTTGTATTCTAATTACTCTATTTTCTATGTATCTTTTATCAGCAAATCATTTTTTCAAACAAAATATGTGGATTGAAGGCCACTTACTTTCCCCTACTTAAACCATGTGTGTTTGCAAAAATAAAAAAACTAAAATTAAAACTACTTAGTTGCTAAGTTAAATTCTAGCAACCAAGCGTCCTAACCAGTCATGAAATACCATAACACAGTGGTAAAAAATTTCTTATGGGTTGCCAACACCTTACAACCACAAAAAAATGAGAAAAATAAGTGAAAAATGGGCTTACCACCTACCGTGTGTCTTATCCAGCCGCAGGCACGAAGTGTGCATCTATCTCAACATAATGCACACGGTCGGGTAGAAGTAAACAAAATCCTCCTTCTCTTAGGAAAAAATTCTCACTGAGGGTTACTGAAAGTGTTGAGAGTATACATGAGTGATTTGGCAGCAAGCTGAGAAGCAAGAAGGACCTGCATCAACAACCATTAACTCAAAAGAAAGAATCTAGTGGAGTTGTCATTCCTGTGGTAGTGCATTCGGCGCATGGGCGGACGAAATACACTATGGCTAGTAGGGATCCTCCTTACCTACAAACAAGTCACAAGTCAAATTGGTTTGTTAAACGTTAGTGGAACAATTTCAACATGTAATAAGCCAAGTTAAATAGAAACATAGCATGCTACATAAACAATGAAACAAAACAAAACAACATGCAAAAGAAACACGCTCAATAGAGCAAGCACACTTATAAATAAACAATGGAGAGCTTTTTCCCTTTATTAGGTGTTTGTGGTATTAGAAGATATAATTCTAAATATCTTGTAGTGGATCCTTCAAGCTACGAAGCTCCAATATCCAAGATAGGGGGGTCTCTTCCCCTCAAGTTTTCAAGAAGCCTCTCTTCCCTCTCAAAGGATGGTAGATCGATGGACATGTGGTGAAATCTTCTCTCTTGGATTGAGGTGTTGGATGGCCAAAAAATGAATCCTTCCAATCCTCTTACTGCTCGACAACACAAGTTGGTTTGCTGATGAGCAATTTGGCTAGCATAACAATGTGTCTCCCATTTCTCTTCCCATGGCTAGCTTTTATAGAAAAAATTCAAATTTTCCCTCCCTCTCTTGGTCCAAGATCGATGGTGACATAGGAGTCGGAGTATGATTCCTTTGTGTGATGCGCTAAAGCCTCAAGGTGGCTCAAAGGCGATTGTACTTGGTTAGCTTGAGTGAAAATATTTTTCTCCAAGTGTGCCAAGTGGTCCCGGATAGTGAAATTCTGCATTCTCTACGACTATGTGGCTATTGGAGGGATATTTGTGCTCTTCACAGCTATCAAAGAAAAATCCGCAATGCGCGCTCAAGACTAGTGCTTCCTCTGCGTGGTCCAAAAGATTTGCCTACTAACCTTAGGAAAATTTAAATTTTTAGCTCCTGTAATGTATTTCTTCCATGTAAATCTTTATTTGTACCTTCTTCTTGACATTTTCTAATGTCTTCTGCCTGTACAATTTTCCAGTGTTAAGACCCCTCTTATCCAAGGATGCCCTTGTGGTTTTTCTTATGGTGCCTCATAGGGTGATCTGCCCAAATTTGTTTTCGATGCAGTTATTTTACTCTCTTAGTCACTCTATCTATAAGTCAAACATACTCATGGACATGAAACAAATAATTGAGAAAAAATCATTGGATTATACACTCTTATGGAATTTTTTTCACCAAGCGATTTAAGAAACCTCTCAATAATGGGGTATTCAAAACTAGTAATGAATTGCGTTAATAACAAGGACTTTGTTGAAAATATTTATATCCAGCAAATCCTTGAAGATACCAAAGAAACACTGACATCCTTCGAGTGGCTTTCCTTTACTAATATACTCAAATAAATCAAATCCATCACATATGGATTATCCAAGGATGCTCTAGATTTCCTGTCGGGGCTTTGCTACTAACATATTTTATTGATAGTGCGGTGCTACCATGATAAAATGATTATAAATGCATAATATGATATATATTTTGGATGATCTCTCTCCTATCTAATGCTACTATGGTCAAAGATAAAGTGGTGTTATAGAAAATAGTGAATGTGTGAGCCTCTCTCATCCTTCATTTGCACCATATATATATATGGAGAGAAATTCAACATAGTCTCTTTTGCAACCATAATGAAGTAAAACCAACTTATGTGAAATGAAATATCCTATAAAAAAATTTGATAATCAAAGGAACTCTTTTTTCAAAAACAATTTTGTATTAAAAAATGCATATATATATATATATATATATATATATATAATATTGCAAATATACAATTCCTAACTAAAACATATGTTTAAAGGACGAAGTAATAATGAGTCACTATAATATGGCCTTCTTCGAAATTAATAAGAATAAATATTTGTGATTTTTTCTCATTTAATTAATAATTTTCTCTGTCTTTTCTTTCTCAAATTTTGGAAGATATATTTTTCCTCCATGTATATGTTTTTTTTTTAAATTGAGAAGATATAAATCATTTTAAAATGGGTTAAATTTTTAGACAAAATCCATATAAAATTTTTGATTAATGAAATGAAACCCTATCAGGGTTTTGGATAGATAATGATCAATTCGCTATTAAGGCACTCCTAGATGTTAAATCATCAGTTCAGTTCCCTTCTCTATTCAGGTGTTATTTTTGGACATCACCATGATGTAACCTCACTGTTGCTAAAATTACAAAAGAAAATGAAATGAAACTTTCTCACAAAAATCTTTATTGTATTTTTTTATTTTTATTAAATTTAAGAAAATTTTATTATATTTAGTTTTAAAACTGGGATAAAGGAATATCTATAAAGCCATTATAATTACCCAATTTTTAAGTAAGTTTTATGGAATTATATTTAAAAGAAAGATTCAATGTTTGGTTAAAAAGTCAAGAAACAAAAGTTAAATGACACATTATATTTGGGAGTTCTCATTTAACTGTACACTGCCTTATTAAGTTTAGAATCTTGTTAGGTTATATTTAGGAGTTCTCATTTAACTTTATATTTACTATTAGGTTTATAATCTTGTTAGGTTAGATTTAGGATTTCTCATTTAACTGTATATTGTCTTATTAAGTTTACAAGCTTGTTATGTTTAGCCTCATTGTAGAGAAGTAATGTAATAACAAAATAAATTTCCTTGTGTTCTATTGACTTTATAAAAAAATTTGACATAGTGCCCATGTTTACTTTTGTAATAAGATAAAAGAGCTAAAAGTTTTTTTGGAGTTGAGAGATGCTACGATAAGATTGCATAAAAATTATCACTAATTTTAGGAACATTTTGTGATTATTAGTAGAAATTAATTATAATATAAGGGTTAATAAAATGTATACATTCTCACCTATCTATTTTGACATATACATTAACGATTTAGGGGTTTGTTTGGAATAAGCAGGTTGTGTTATACTAATTCTATTTATTATGGTTATCATCCTTATTCTTTATTCTAATGATATTGGTTTTATGGAAATAATTCCCTATAATCTCGACAAGTAAAAAAAAATTGTCAAGGATTTTTGCTTTAATATGTGTATAATTTGTAATATTCAAAAAAGAAATATTACGATAATTAAATCCAAAGGATCAATTATGTGAATTTTATGTACGAAAACAACACCTTTGAGGAAGTGATTTTATATACCTATCTCAAAATCAATCTCTATCACAAGCTTAACTATTACTATAACATTAAAAAGGAATTTTGGAAGGTGGAAAGCTTATAATGGACGTCAATTCATTTATAATTTAGCTGACATTTGGATATGAGTTAAATAATAAATCATATTTAAGACCCTATTATCTTATATGATTATGAAGTTTAAGGTTGCAAAATTTCTAAAGAATCATGGAGAAAGATAGAGAAAATGCAAAAGTATTTTGTAATTTCTAATCTCAAAATTGAAGGAAATATACCCTATCTTATCCTCCTCATAAAAGATATAATCTATTCATCGAGAGTGTGAAAATGAAGAGGTATCTATTGTGCATGAACAATATTAACAACACGGAAGATAATAGGTCTCATAAGCTTCCTTTAAACTACAATGAAGTCACATGTAGTTGCAGCTAGGGTTGGTATAGTCTTGGTTAAATAATTGGGGAGTAAAAGTATGTCAATATGCATAGTAAAAATAATATTAGAATTGTTATTACATCTATAATTAATAATAAACTATAGCATGATGAATAATTAGAGTATAAAAGAAAATTAAGATATTATAAGGAGGTGTTCAACTCTAATTAGAAGTTCGAAAGTATATATACATGTTTAGAATAAAGTAAATAAGAAAACCAACACCATTTTAAAATAAATGCAAACTATCACAAGCAACATGGCATTGGACCATTCCTAAAACATCATGGATGGAAAGAATGTGTCATATTTGTGTCACTATGAGGCTTGATGCTGAAAACACTCTCTTATATTGTCCACCATACACCTACATTAAATCACAATTTCAAAATACATAATAAATAATCCACTTTATTAACCTTTTAGTTAATAAAAACTCTCTATATAGATTTGAGAATATTTTTATTAAAAAAAATTAAATACAAGATAAAATTTTAATGTCAAGCAAGTAATTTCTTATATTTTTTAAGATTTAGTAAACTAATTTAGTTTTGATAAATATTAATTTTATAAAATAATCATCATCATTATCATAAAAAAAAATTATAAATAATTTATTTTCTAAATACTTAAGTATTATTAATCTAAATTTATTTAATTTAAAATTTATCAAAATTATAAAATTGAAATTTGGTAAAGTGTAATTCTAAATACACTAAATAATTTACTCCATTTTTTTTAATATTTTTTTTCCAAAATATAACATTGAATTTATATTCCAACTTCTCACCACGTAAAATTTAAAATAACTCTTTTAACACCCTCAAAATATTTTGATCATAATAATTCAATAGTTTTTCAAAACATCTTTTTATAAGGTATAGTCTAACTAATAGACATTTTGGTTTTTTTTCTAATAATATAATTTTGGGTGATATTGTGATTTATTATTATTTAACATGTGTTTTTGAATGCACAAATGGATTCAACACTATTAAAACCATTAAAACACTCATATTTTATAGATTACACAACTCAAACTTATTATTATAAAAACTCTTTACTAGATTTTAGGCAAACTTGTCTTGAAAAATGCCTAAAAATGGGAAAAAAATCTATTAATTAGAATATGCTATTTTAAGTGTATTCAAACTAATAAATATTTTAGCCTTTTCTGTTCGAATACAACAATAAAATTTTGGACAATATTGTGATTTATTATTGTTTAGAATGTGTTTTTGAGTGCATAAATGGATTCAACACACTGAAAAACCATTATAAGACTTGGATTTTGTATATTACACAAATCAAACTTACTTTTCTAAAAAATATCTATTGGACTTCACAAGAAATTGATAGGAAAAAATGCCCAAAAATGACCAAAACATCTATTAGTTAGACTACACTCTTTTAGGCATAATCTAACTAACAGAGATTTTGTCATTTTAAACCAGAATTTGGTGATACAAGTCTAGGTGATCTAGAATGATCAAGGAGTGATCAGAAGGATCCAAAATATGCTTAAAGTTTCGGAAAATGATCAAAAAACAAATTTATCAAATGTTTTTAAAACTATTTCAATTACGTATATTTCATCATTCTGAATCCAGCTCAACTTGAACGAGGGAAAAAGGATATCGTATGACGAAGTTACAACTAGTTAAAGTTGAGGTCCTAGCAGGGCAAAAGTCAAAGCCAAAGTCAATGCTCAGGGTTTCGACAATCAATAGTCAACTCATGGTTCCAGCGGTTATGGTTCCAAGCTAATGGTTCTGGCTAACACATGGCGCATCTAGGTTTTGACAAGTGTCATTGTGTGGTTGGTTTATTTTGAGCCAATCCTGAGACGACACATGACCCACTCAGCAAAGGCGACGTGGCCAATAAAAATTTCTCATGGACCAACCAAGAAAACCAAACGAGATTCGAACCAATGATCTACTCTCCATAAATCCAACACCTTCCCACTAAACCATCAGTGTTACTTGTTATGTATAGTAGAAATGTGCTACTTGAAGGTTATTTTCGTCGGATATGGGGGAAGGGATATGGCGGGAGCCCACCATATGCCCCGACATACATATCTATATACCATGTTTGTTTTATCTACTCCGCCATTTAACATACACCTCACTGCATTGGTTAAGGCCTTGGGCCATAAAACATTAATATATATGTTGTATTTTGGTATAGTGGGGTGGGGGGTCCATTGACCCCGCCACTATTTCCTTTGTTAAAAAATAATTCTTTTCCATATATGTAATACAACCACCTTCGACATATGACAAATAATCATGCTCGTTGAGGATCAAACATCTGACCTCTGCCTTTATAACCTAAGCACTCAACCATTGAGCCACAGGTTCATTTGTTGAATATTTACAGTGTTATTTCCTTTTGAGTGTAGCACAGAGTGTTTTTGGCTTATTGTGGCCATTTAGAGACCATTTTGTTCGTAGGAAGAGCTTAAATAGGGGATTTTAGGCCTCTTGAACATAGTGGTGGAATTATTTTGATGAGTTGGAGCTTATATTTTTATGTACAAACATTTTTAGAATTTTTAATAAAAAGGCCTCCCCACTGAAGACTGGGCCGAGAGACATAAGCTTGAAGATAGTCAAACTTCTTTATCAACATGTTATTGTCATTGTTTCTTATGTGGTTTGTTCATTAGGGGAATTTTGAGGTCTAAAATGGACCTCCTAAGGAAATTATAAAATAATAGTGGAAATAATAAAATAATATTAGATTACATCATCAATGTTTAGAGGCAAAAAAAAAAAAAAACTTTCTCAACTCATATTTTCAACTGATCTCCCTATGGGTTTACTCAAATTTCAAGCTCGTTGGATGTAAAATTTCATTCATCACCCAAGGAATACCCATGTTGCATACTTCTGATGGACCCTGTTACACGAAAAATGAGAAATACATGAAAAAACGTAATAGATTTTAGAAATACATTAAAACACGTGATTTATTTGAGAAATACATGAAAAACATGATTGCAATCACGTTTTTTCATGTATTTCTCAAATCATTTTTTTCATGTATTTCTCATTTTTCATGTAGCAAGGTCCATCGAAAGTATGTGACATAGGTACTCCTTGGATGGTGAAGTAAAATTTGCATCCAACGAGTACTCCTGCTCGAAATTTGAGTAAAACCTTAGGGATATAAGTTGCAAATACAAGTTGAAAAAATAGTTTTATTATTTTCTTATTTTTTTACTTTTTTACCTCAAAAATGGTGAACCATCCTCATGGTTGACATCATCATCTTGAATTCTATTGGTTCTTATAAAGTTTATTTTGGTTGTACATTTTTCTTAGGAGGCCCATTTTAGACCTCAAAACTTCTCTAATGTGTGAATATTTATTGCTGCAATTTCCTTTCAAGTTGCCTATGTCTTTTAAATTCAGCCTTTTTTTAATGGTGATTTTAATTACATGCAAACTCTTTTAAAAAGTTAATAAATCAGTATCAATTTCGATCGGGATTTCAGATCACTAGGAGATATTAAGATTTATTTATTTTTAGACAATGTTTTTGAAGGGATAATTGGATTTAATTCCTTGAAAAACCACTGGAACATTTGGATTTGGAAAATTATATAAGTCAAAATTATGATTCTAATAAATCTATGCGGGATTTCAGGCAAAATAGACCAGAAAATTGCCCGAAAAGGGACAACTTTTTCTAACGATACCATTTTGAGTGATATTGTTATTTCTTCTTGTTCAAATATGCTTTTGAATGCATAAATAGATTAAACACCATGAAAAATCATTGGAACACTCGAATTATGTAGATTACACAATTCAAACTTATAATTATATAAAATCTCTGCTAGATTTTAAGAAACAAATTCCCAAAAAAAAACACCTTAAAAAGGGAAAAATTATCTATGAGTTAGACTACATTTTTTTAGGTGCACTCTAACTAATAGATATTTTTTCCTTTTTCATCTAAATTTGAAGACACAATTTTGGATGATATTGTCATTTCTTGTTGTTTAAAATGTTTTTTTTTAATGCATAAATGGTTTCAATACCCTCAATAACCACTGGAACACTCAAATTATGAAGATTACACAATTAAAACTTATGATTCTAAAAAAATTATACTAGATTTTTGGAAAAGTTGACTAGAAAAAAGCCCAAAAAGGCCAAAATGTCTATTATTTAGATTACACTTTTTAAGGCACATCCCAACTAGTATATGATTTTGGCTTTTTTTGCCAAAATTTGACAATATAATTTTGGGTGATATTGTGATTTTTTGTTGTTTAGAATGTGTTTTTGAATTCATAGATGGATTCACATATTGAAAACCCACTAGAAAACTCAAATTTTACATCTTACAAAACACAATCTTATGATTCTAATAATTCCCTACTAGATTGGGAGCAAAATCAACCAAAAAACATCTTGTAAAAAGGCTAAATCATCTATTGTTAGACTATGCTTTTTTAAGGATATTTTAAGCAATAGACGTTTTTGTTTTTTTCACTCGAATCCAAACATACAATTTGGATAATATTGTGATATATTGTTGTTTAAAATATGTTTTTGAATGCATACATGGATTCAAAGCACTAAAAACCCACTATAACACTGGAATTTTGTAGATTACATAAGTCAAACTTATTTAAAAAATATATATGCAAAATTGACCCAAAATTTGCCTAAAAATGAGGTAAAAAATGAATTAGTTAGATTACACTCTTTTAAGAGTAATCTGAGTAATATATATTTTTGATATTTTTTGTGATATTTTGATTTATTATTATTTAAAACATGGTTTTGAATGTATAAATGTATTCAACATCCTGAAAAACCATGAGAACACTCTTATTTTGTAGATTACACAATTAAAAAATTTACAATTCTAAAAATCTCCACTAAATTTTAAAAATATATATACTTAAAAATAACTAATATATTTATTAGTTAAACTACATTAATTTATAATATTTTTAAAACATACTTTCCTAAGTCATTTCTCTATATTATATTATATATAACTTATAGCAAATCGATCCCCCCACACACACATATATATATATATATAAACCAAATTTTCAATAAATAATATTTTATAATATAATGTAATCTTCTCATTTGGATCATGTTAAAGTTTCATTAAGAGAGTCGATCGTGCTAGAGACGGGAAGACAACTACAAATGTGGGGCAATCTGACACTTCGGTCTAGTAGGAGGAGTCCATTCGGTCACCTTGGTTGCTATGTTTCTCTTGCCCTAGATTTTCCTCTACGTATGGCTATTTTCATGGTTATATTTTGGGTTGTTATTTTAGATAGCATTAGGAGGAAGCAAGGATCGAATTTGTCAGGAAAATTGTTTGTCATTGGGTGATATTTCCGTTAAATACAACTTGAAATTTTACAAAACCGTCATAATGTTTTATTGAGACTGTAGATACTGGCCGGGAAGTGTGAAAACCGTCTGATTTAAAAGGTAAATCTGTTTTGATATTCCAACACTGCAAGAGAGTGTCATTTGCCAGATTTGAAAACATCTAATATCTAGGGCTTTTTCGTCATTTGATAAGACGTGGCTATATTCCTATGTATGCATGGGTTATTGGTTGAATTGTTCTTTTAAATAGCATC